>CAUYQV010059317.1:0-68342 GCA_963574575.1 Galagoides demidoff | reverse complement strand
GCCTGTGGTCCCAGCTACTTGGGAGGCTGAGGCAGGAGACTCGCTTGAGCCCAGGAGTTGGAGGTTGCTGTGAGCTGTGATGCCATGGCACTCTACCCAGGGGGATAGCTTGAGGCTCCGTCTCAAAAAAAAAAAAAAATCCCTGTTTTGTTAGAGCTTACCTTCTAGTTTTTTTGTTCTGAAATAATACTATGACTTCATAAATCAGTAACATGAGCCTAAAAGTTATGTACTTAAAAGAATTTTTTTTTTTTTAGTAGCATGCCGGGGCATCATAGCTCTCAGAAACCTCCAACTTGGGCTCAACAGATTCTCTTGCATCAATTTTCTACTTTTTTTAGTAGAGACGGGGGTCTAGCTTTTCTCAGGCTGGTCTCGAACTTGTGAGCTCAAGTGATCCACCTGCTTAGCTTCCCAGAGTACTAGGAGCCACTGCGTTGGCCTTTCATCCTTGTAATTGAGTGTACAGACAGGAGAAAAGGTTAAAAATTTCTACCCCATACCCGTAGAAACTGGAAGCAATCTTAAAAGATCCTTCTAATCTCCTTCTCTGTACAGTTGAAGAGACTTGAGTTCATGGCTTGTCCAGTGTCTTCACACACATACCAAGTGTGTTAGAGTTTCTGTAGACACAACACTTCCGTTTAGTCTATTATATGTAATTCGTATTCTTTTTGGAACATTATTTTATTTTTTACTTCAAAATATTAAGGGGATAAAAAATGTTTTTGGCTCCCTGGATCATTTTTGTAAAGCTTGAGCCTTGGCTATAGGTGTCCCCATCACCCAAATAGTGTTCATAGTACCCATTAGGTTAGTTTATTCCTTTCTCCTCCTTCCTTCTCTCCCTGGTTGATTTCTACTGAGTTGTACTTCCTTTTGTGCACATTTGTGTTCATCAGTTAGTTCCAGTTTTATAGTGAGTATATGTAGCATTTGTTTTCTATTCTTGAGATTCTTTTTACTTGAGACAGAGTCTCACTGTGTTGCCCTCAGTAGAGTGCTCTGGCATAATAGCTCACAGCAACCTCAAACTCTTAGGCTTAAGCAATTCTCTTGCCTCAGCCTCCCAAGTAGCTGAGACTACAGGCACCCACCACAACGCCCAGCTATTTATTTATTTATTTATTTATTTATTTATTTTGGTTGTAGTTGTCATTGTTGTTTGGCAGGCCTGGGCTGGGTTCAAACCCGCCAGCTCCAATGTATGTGGCTGATACCCTAGCCGCTGAGCTGCAGGCACCAAGCCCATTCTTGAGATTCTTAAGAGAGTGGTCTCCAATTCCATCCAAATTGTTGCAAATGGTATTGATTCATTTTTTTTTTTATGGTTGAATAGTACTACATGGTATACATATCCCATTTTATTAATGCACTCACGACTTGATGGGCACTGGGGTTGATTCCATATCATTGCAGTGGTGAATTTTGCTGCAATAAACGTGTCTCTTTGATAAAATGAATTCTTTTCTTTTGGATAAATACCCAGCAGTAGGATTGCTGGATCGAATGATAGGTCTACTTGTAGCTCTTTGAGGAATCTCCATACTGTTGAAACATTTCCTAGTGTGTGGCTGGGTGATGAAATTTTGTTAAAATATGCAAAATTCAGATGGTTTATTAAGTTGTGTAGTTTGTTTTCTTCTTAGACATAAAAGTGTTCCAAAACCTTTATTTTTTAAAAAAGTCATTGGATTGAATGAGTTTATATATATAAATAGCACCGGTGGCTCATTAACGTAAAGTCCTGTGATCTTTTCCATTCCTCATTTCCTCAGTTCTGTTTGGCACTGTTGTTTGTCAACAGTTTGTGTCTTTGTGATGTTGCAAAATATGCTCCAGAGCATCCTTAAAATGTTGCTTTTGTCCTGTTTGCTTTCATTTGCCCTACTTCAGCTCAGTGCCAAGGGCCTTCGAGTCCTCTGTTGTAATCTTTTTATTTCCTTAGTTAGGCTGCTGTTTTGTAATAGTTTGTATAGCATTCTTGTTTAACATTCATTAAGGACTTGTAATCGTTTGTATAGCATTCTTGTTATCATTCATTAAGGATTATTAGAAAGGCTTAAAGGCAGCACTAACAAGTACAAATCATTATCATAATTAGAACTAATTAGGATTTCTTAATTTTTCTATAGCAAAAGCATTAAAAATACTTCTAATAACAGCCATTTTTGAACTCTGGAGAGATGAGATGGCAATTTAAATAATGTTTTGTGCCATTCTCTTCAGGGCATATGAATGTTGTGTTTGTTTTTGCTTGCTCTCCAGCCTTGTCAAAAAAATACTTGTCAGTTTGGGGTTGGTGATTTCACTTGTTCATGTCTTTAAAGTTAGTGATCTGGAATTGTGAGATACAATGACAGACAAATGAAAACAAGCTGAAAATACATGGAAAGCAAATTGGTATAATGGAAAGTTGGGGTTGGAGTCAGATATTCTTGTTCTATACTATTTTGCTACTTACTACTTAGGACTTTTGGCAAGTAACTCATATTCTTTAAACCTTAGCTTCCACATTCTTTTCTCAGTAGATATTTCCAAACCTTTCCACACAAACCCCATCCAAATAAAGTCTTTTCTGTTGTAGGCTCTCCTGCTGTCTATATATTTTCTTCAAAACACTTTTTAATCGTTTGAAATGATATATTGCTGTGTTTAGTTAACACAGCAATTTGTTTAATTTGTTTATCTACCAACAAACAATTCATGGGAGTTGGTTTCAGTTTTATTCATCACTACGTGCAATAAGGTTGGATACATGATAGGTATTCAATAAATAAACTTACGAGCTGATATATACTAAGTTATTTCTCTTAGAGGTATAAAACTTTGCAGCTGCATTTCTTGTGGAAAGCCTACACAAGGAAATGAGGACAAGAAAGGTACCCAGACTACCTCCTTAAATACATGTAGGATTGTTGAGTGTATGATGTTGTACACTAACTTTCATCTCATTGATTTCTCACAACTTGACAAATTAACAGCCAGGCCTAGACTAAAAGGTCCTTCTGTTAACAGACCACACATATATTTTGATTCACATCTAACATGGTGCCTGGCACATAGTAAACACTCTGAATACTCAAGAAACTAAAGAGGTTCCAAATAGTTGGGTGTTTTGTTTTTTTTGAAGTGATATCATATAAAAGCTTGGCATGTTTTTATACAGCATTTTGAAGTTCATTGTTTTGTTGAGGTGATCATTTATTTATAAATCTTGAATTTAAGGAATAAATTATTATTTACGTTAAGTCATTTATTCATATTTTGGTCAGGATAAGACTTTTGCTTGGGATCTGAACCAGTTTTGAAAGACAAGTGTATATGGACCTAATATCTTTCCAGGAACTCTTCCAACTATTTCTGTGACTACATATGCTAACATTTTTATAATTGGCTTCAAAATGACAAACACAGATGGCTGTAGTCTGAGTTTTCAGCATATTTTAGAATAAATGTTTTCTCAGTAACTTAAAGTATATCATTTCAGCATCAGATGATTACCTAATTGAGTAGAGTTTTTTGCTTATCTGCTAGCTTGCCATTTTTCAGATTTAAAATAAAAATAGCTTAAATAGCTATAAGAAATTGTACATATGATAGGATCTTGTTCCTTCTCTCACATTTTGACCATATAGAACTCTTGCTAAAAAAAAAAGTGTTACTGTAGGTATTATTTCTCTGACAATTTAAATTTTGACTTTTTCTGTGTCTGAGAGGGGATATTATAGTGAAAGAGATTGTTTTTGTTTTTTACTTCATTTAATAAGTAGTAAATTATTAATTTTAATTCTGAAACCTTAGAACCATATAATAGAATTAGATATACATGTATATCATCTTAGTTCTTAGGTTCTATGAAATGATGCTTAAAAGTATTGCTTAGTGGTGACTTTTCCGTAAAAGGTAAATTATCTTTTTTTTACTCAACATGTTTTTATTGAGTATTGTCCTAGGTTTTATATATATAGCAATAAATATAACAAAACTTCTTATACTGGGAAGCGCCTGTGGCTCAAGGAGTAGGGCTCTGTCCCCATATACTGGAGGTGGCAGGTTCAAACCCAGCCCCGGCCAAAAACTGCAAAAAAAAAAAATAAGCTTCTTATCCTCATAGAGCTTACCTTCTGATTCTAAAAAACTGATATAACCTCTTGTAATCAGTAACATAGACCTAAAAGAATGTTTAATTTATGGTAATTTAATGTCCTTAGAAGTGATTTGTTCTAAATACTATAATAGAACAATTCTGCTTTTTATTCCATATCTGTCTCCTTTTTCATCGAGGGTCCATTTAGTAGTGGGTACTGTTGGCACAGACTTTTTATTTTTAAATCAAACTTTTTATAATGCAGAGTTTTAGTTTTTCTTTTTTGTTGTGTACTTACACATCTGAATCTAAGTATTAAATATAAATTATATATAAAATCTAATAGAGTTGGAATCTTAAACAAAATCTTCAACTTTGCCCTGATATGTTCTGCTGTCTAAATATATTATCTAATGCAGACAATATGGAATTTTAAGAAGTTTCTGAAATTGAGTATAAGTATCAAGAATTATTAATATTTTGTTGGCTTTGCATTCTGAGGGATCTTTTCCTCTTTAAATCATGTGCCTAGACATCTGATTCTATTTATAGATAGTATATTTAGTAGTATCCTAGTTGGTTTATTTTTAAGAATGAATTTGCTATCCTCCAGAATAGTTTAAATGCATTCCACCTGCTTAATACTGTACAAATAGAGGCAACTGGCCTTGGCACCTGTTCCTCACACAGACATGAAGTACAATAATTGGATAGTTGCTAATAACTGGGAACAAATTTAAATGTAATATATTTTTATATTCCATAAAGCTGATGATTAGCTATTTCTGGTATATGAATTAGATGCTTTTATAATACATATCTATATGCTTTTTTCATTTATAGCACATAAGTATAAAATATATTGTACGTTATTCTGTAGATAACGTTTGCCGCATATTTTGGTAGTTAGTCATATTAACATCACTAAAAGGATTGTTCTAATACTTTGTATAATAAATTTCCTGGCTGTCATTGTAATTATTCTAATTAATAGTTATAGGAATACTAGTAGTATTTCCTCTTGTTAAGGTACAAGGAAGCGTATAACTATTTTTATTCTTTTGTTTCTCTTCTCAGAATGATTAAAGAACTCAAGTTAAATATAAGACTCAGTAGTTAATAGTTGCTTCATATAAAAATTAGAAAATTTATTACGTAAAAAGTTCAAATGAGAAAAAGGAAAAATACCTGTAATCTCAAGTCTAGAGATATACCAAAGTGGTTATAGTTATAATCTTTCAGAATTTATCTGTACCTATGAGTACAATGGTATTAAAATTCAAGCTGGATGTAATTGTTGAACACTATGAGTCTGAAGCCAGCCTTGTTTTGTTAAAAAGAAATACAAATATTTTTCTTTCATAAACAGGTAGATATTATTGCAATACTATTTTATACCTACTACTGTGTCATGGACATCTTTATTAGCAATAAGGGTTAACATTAATATTTTTAGAACATTCACTGTAGTTAACCCAGTGTTACCTAAAGCATGTAATATACATGAATTTAGATAAAGAATGAGGTATTTTAGGTATATCCTAACCTGGTATTAAAAAATACTGAGGGATGGCGCCTGTGACTCAGTGAGTAGGGTGCTAGTCCCATATACCAAAGGTAGCAGGTTTGAACCCGGCCCTGGCCAAACTGCCACCAAAAAAATAGCTGGGCATTGTGGCAGGTGCCTATAGTCCCAGCTTCCCAGGAGGCTGAGGCAAGAGAATCACCTAAGCCCAAGAGTTGGAGATTACTGTGAGCTGTGACACCACAGCACTGTACTAAGGTTGACAAAGTAAGATTTAAGATTTAAAAAAAAAAAACAATAAAACACTGGGTAGTATTCTAAGAAAGTTATTACCTTTCCCAGTTTTCTTTTACTTCATCTGCTTATGATAGCAAAAAGTTTCTTGATGTTAGTATGTCCTTTACAACCTTTTAACACTTGCCCATTTCTCTCATAGCCATAAGATATCCCCTTCCAGGATTTTAATAATAGTTTTTTCATTGTACTGTAATTTTTGTTTACTTTTTATAAAATCACAAATGATATGGATTTTTAATTTATAACAGGAATAGAAAGTCTCCTTTTAAAGTAAATTTATTTTTAATTACTTTTTAATTGATAAATAATAGATGTTCATATTTTGGGGGTACACATAATAATTTAATATACTCATAATTTGTAAAGATCAAATCAGTGTAATTGAGATATCAGTCACCTTAAGTACTTGTATTTGTCTTTTCTTCATGGTAGAAACATTTGAATTATTCTCTTCTAGCTATTTTGAAATAGCAATATATTATTTTGAACTAACTGTAGTTAGCTTACTGATCTATCAAATGCTAGGTCTTCTTCTACCAAATTGTCACAGCCAGGCATGGTGGTCCACACCTGTAATCCCAGCATTTTGGGAAGCTGAGGTGGAAGGAGGCCAGCATTTTGGGAAGCTTGAGGCCGGGGTTACAAAATCAAAAAATAATAAATTAGCCTAGTGTGGTGGCACACATCTGCAGTGTTAGTTTCTTGGGAGGCTTAGCCAATAGGATCACGTGAGCCCAAGAATTCAAGGTTGTAGTGAGCTATAATCAGGTCATTGCACTCCAGCCTTGATGACAGAGCAAGTTGCAATCTCAAAAACAAAACTCTTCATTTGTACCCTTTAATCAACCTCTTTTCACAACCCCCTACCCCCACCCTCCCACCCTTCACAACCTCTGGTAACCAACATTGTATTCTTTTATCTTCATGAGATCCAATATTTTAGCTCCCACATATGAATGAGAATGTGTGATGCTTGTTTTTTGCACTGTATAAGTGTTCCCTTTTCTCTCCATCCTCACTATATCTGTAACTTTTTATATTTTTAATAATAGCTATTCTGACTGGTGTAATAGCTATTCTAACTGGTATCATATTGTGGTTTTAATTTACATTTATCTGATGATTAGTTATGTTGAATACTTTTTCACATTGTTGGCAGTTTATATATCTTCTGAAAAATACCTGTTCATGTCCTTTGCCCACCTTTCAATGGGATTTTTGTTTTTGCTGTTGTTGAATTGTTTGAGTTCCCTATAGATTCTGAATATCAGTCCTTTGTTGAATTCACAGTTTGCATATATTTTCTCCCATTCTGTAGGTTGTCTTTTCACTCTATTCATTATTTTTGTTATGTGGGTGCTATTTAGTTTCTCATTTATATATTTGCTTTTGAGATGTTAGTCGTGATTTCTTTACCTAGGCCAATGTCCAGAATTTTTCCTGAGTTTTTCCTACAAGTTTTATAGTTTTAGTGTTATATTTAAGTATTTAATACATCTTGAGTTAATTTTTGTATATGCCGAGAGGTAAGATCTAGTTTGTTTCTTTTGCATCTAATTCTTCATTCTTCTGAAATACAATTTGTCATCTGGGAAAAAAATTCATAAGCTTTTTAGCTTGAGGTTACTTGTGCTTTTGAGGTCTTACACAAAAAACTTTTGCTCAAAACAATGTCCTGGGGTGTTTTTCAAATGTTTTCTTAGGAATTTCTTAGTTTCAGGTCTTAGATTTAAGTTCTTTTTTAGTTTGATTTGATTTTTACATGGGGTGAGAGATAGAATATAGTGTGTTCTGTGTGTGGTCACCCAGTTTTCCCAGTATCATTTATTAAAGAGAATTTTCTTAGTGCCTTTGCCAAAAATTAGCTGGTTATAAATCTGTACATTTATATATGGGTTCCATTGGTCTGTGTATCTGTTTTTATGCCAGTGTCTTGCTAAATTTGGTTACTATGGATTTGTAGTACATTTTGAAGTCAGGTAGTGTGATCATTCTGGCTTTATTATTTTTGCTCTGAATTGCTTTGGCTATTTGGCAATCTTTGGTGATTCCATATAAAATTTGGAATTATTTTTTCTATTTCTGTGAAGAGTATCATCAGTATTTTGATAGGGATGAACTGAATCTATAATTTGATTTGGGAGTATTGTTACTTTAACATCCTTAATTCTTCCAATCTGTGGGTATGGAATATCTTTCTATTTTGTGTGTGTGTGTGTGTGTGCTCTTCAGTATCTTTCATTAGTGTTTGTAATTTTCCTCATCTATATCTTTCATTTCCTTGGTTAAATTGGTTTATAGGTATTTTGTATTCTTTGTATCTAACCTAAATGGGATTGCATTCTTGTTTTCTTTTTCAGGTTGCTTGCTGTTGGTATATACATGTATCCTGATTTTTATATGCTAATTTTGTATCCTGAAAGTTTACTGAATTTGTTTATGAGTTCTAACAGTTTTTTGGTGGAATCTACATTTTTCCAAGTATAAGATCATATTGTCTGTGACCAAGGCTAATTTGACTTCTTCCTTTCCAATTTGGATCCCCTTTATACTTTTCTCTTGCCTGAATGCTTTGGCCAGGACTTTCAGCATTAAGTTGAATGAAATTGGAGGAATAGGCATCTTGTTTGTTCCACTTCTTAGAGGAAAGGTTTTTAATTTGTCCCCATTCAGTATGATATTTGCTGTAAGTTTGTCATATATGGGCATTATTATTTTGAGGTATGTTTCTTCTACACCTAGTTTGTTGAGGGTTTACATCATAAACCTAAAGAGTTGTTGAATTTTATCACTTTTTTTGGTATCTGTTGGAATGATCCTTTGGTTTTTGTTCTTGGCTCAGTTAATGTTTATTGATTTGTTAAGCCATCCTTGCATTCCTGAAGCAATGCCACTTGATCATGGTGAATGATCTTTTTAATGTGCTATTGAATTTGGTTTGCCAGTGTTTTGTTGAGGATGTTTGCAGCTGTGGTGGTCATCAGTGATATTGGCCTATAGTTTTATTTTAGTTTTATCTCTGTCTGAATTTTGATATGAGGATAATGCTGACTTTGACCTTGTGGAATGAGTTTGGAAGTATTCCCTCTTCTTTCATTCTTTTGAAGAGTTTGAGTAGAATAGATATTAGTTCTTTGTTAAATGTTTGGCAGAATTCAAAATTGAAGCCATCAGATCTTGGGCTTTTCTTTGATGGGATCGCTCCCCCTCCCTTTTATAATTTTTTTTTCTAGAGACAAGATCTCGTTCTGTCATCCAGGCTTGAGTGCTTTACCACAATCACAATTCATTGTAACATGGAACTTCTGAGCTCAAAGGATCCTCTTATCTCAGCCTCCTATAGCCAGGACTATAGGAGGGAGTATAGGTATTCTCCATCATGCACAGATAATTTTTTAAAAAATTTTTGTGGAAGCAAGGTCTCTTGATGTTGCCCAAGCTGGTCTTGAACTCCTGGTCTCAAACTATCCTCCTATCTTGGCCTCCCAAAGTGCTGGGATTACAGGCTGAGCCACTGCACCCAACCTGATCTGTGTTTCACTGTTGATTTGTTGAAGTTTTCTGTTTCTTCATAGTTCAATTTTGATACGTTTTATGTGTCTAGTTTATCCATTTCCTCTACGTTTTCAAATTCATTAGTGTAGAGTTGCTCATGATAGTCTTTAACAATTCTGGGCATTTCTGTGTTCTCAGTTATATATCCTTTTTCATATCTGTTTTTATTTATTTGAGTTTTCTCTTTTTCTTTAGTTTTTCTAGCTAAAGGTTTGTTAATTTTGTTTGTATTTTCAGACTTTTCAACTTTTTGTTGATTGTCTATAATTTTTTTTTGCCTCAATTTTATTTCTTATTTCTACTGATGTTTATTATTTCTTTCCTCCTGCTGATTTTGGATGTGATTGGCTCTTGCTTTTCTAGTTCCTTAAGTTTTGTCATTAGGTTGTTTATTTGAAGTATTTGTTTTTTAATATAGAAGTTTATTGCTAGAAAATTCTGTCTTAATACTGCTTTTATTGTATCCTGTAGATTTGGGGGGTTGTATTTCTGTATTCATTTGTTTAAAGAAGTTTTTAAATTTCTTCTTAATTTCTTCATTGACTGATTGTTCATTGTGGGTCACATTGTTTGTTAATGTCCATATGTCTGTGTACTTTCTGAGGTTCTTGTTATTGGTTTCTAGTTTTTATTTCTTTGTAGTTGGAAAAGATAACTTGACCTGATTTCTATTTTTCAGAGATAATGTTTCATGTGCTGATGAAAAGAACTTGTATACTCTGCAGCCAGAGGTGAAATGTTCTGTAACTGTCAGACCTGTTTGGTCTAATGTGTGATTTAACCCTGATGTTTCCTTGTTGATTTTCTGCCTGGATAATCTGTCCTCTATGGAGAGTACTGGGTTGATGTCCCCTGCTACTGTTGCATTGCAGTCTCTATCTCTCTCTATTAATGTTTGGTTTATATGGTTTGGAGCTCTTGTGTCTAGTGCACAGATATTTTTAATTTTTCATCTTCTTGCTGAATTGACCTCTGTGTTGTTATGTAGTGACCTTCTTTCTTTTTACACTCTTTGATTTGTAGTCTATTTTATCTAATATAAGTATTGTTAGTTTTCTTTTTGGTTTCCAGCTGTGTGGAATATCTTTTTCCATTTCTCCTTTCTTTATTTTTATTTTCTCCATTTAGCCACTCTTAGCTTTTTTATTAGAGAATTAAGTGCATTTACATTCAGTGTTATACTTAAGTGAGGTCTTAATACTGTCATTTTGCTGCTTGTTTTTTGTTGCTGTTTAACTCCTATGTCCCATTTTTCATTTCTTTATATCTTCCTTTGTGGTTAAATGATTTTCTCTGGCACTATGTGTTAATTTGTTGCCTTTTATTTTTAGTGAATCCATTATAGGTGTTATTGTGGTTATCCTTTGTAGCTTACAAAAAGCTTAGATACAATGAGAGATGACAAGTTAACTTAGATCACATAGGGAAAAATAAAAATAAAGAGAACATGAAAAAACTCCCCTCTGTACTTTACCTCCTTTTTCTATTGGCTATCTCTTTGCAAGTTGGTATAGGTTTTATTGCTTTTGATACATTTGTCTTTTGTGCTTCATACCAGAGTATGCATGGAGTACACACCACAGTTACAGTGTTAGAGTAGGCTGGGTTTGTCTGTGTACTTAATTTTACCCCAGTGGGTTCTTAGACCTTCGAGTGTTTTCTTTCTTCACATTAGTGGTTTTTTTTTTTTTTTCTTTCAGATTTAAGGTCTTCTGTAGCATTCGTCTACCACAGTTCTGGTGGTGGTGAATACTCTCAGCTTTTGTTTGTCTGTGAAAGACTTTTTCTCTTCTTAATATTTAAGGAATAGCTTTGCTGGCATACTATGTTCTTTGGTGACAATTTTTTTCTTTCAGCACTTTGAAAATGTCCTCCCACTCCCTCTTGGCCTACATGGTTTTCGTTGAGACGTCTGTGAAAAGCTAGATGGATTTTAATTCCTTTGTATGCTGTTTGTTTCCTTCCTCTTACTGCTTTAAGGATACTCTCTTTGCCCATGACCTTTAAGAATTTGATTATTATATGCCTTGGGTAGTATTATTTGGGTTGGATCTGCTTGGTGTCACTCATCTTTTTGTACCTTGATACTTCTATTTCTCTCACTGTTTGGTAAGTTTTCTGTTGTTATTTCTTTTAATAGGCTTTTTACCCCTTGCTCTTGCTCAGCTCCCTCTTGAGCACCAGTAATTTTTAGATTTGGTCTTTTGTGGTAATTTCCCATATTTTACAGGTGACTTTTGCGGTTTCATTTTTCCCCCTCCTTTTTTTTTTTAATTGCCTGTTTTTGAGTTCACTAGTTCCTCTGCTTAATCCAGTCTGCTGGTGAGAGCCTCTCCTGAAAGGTTCAGTTCTGCAAATGTATTTTTCTTTCTTGCTTTTTTATTTCAGATTAATATGAGGGTACAAACGATTAAGTTATAGTTCCATTGTTAGGTATGGTCCCTGTTGTATTTTTCAGTTGTAAGATTCCTGTTTGATTTTTTTAAATTATTATTTCAGTTAAATTTCTCACATAGATTTCTAGATTGCTTTTATGTGCTATCTTGGAGACCACTAAATTCTTAAAACTTCTATTTTGAATTCTTGGTCAGAACCCGGTATTGTGGCTTACACCTATAATCCCAGCACTCTGGGAGGCCAAGGAGGTGGATCACTTGAGATCAGCCTGAGCAAGAGTGAGACTCCATCTCTACTAAAAATAGAAAAAACTAGCTAGGCATGGTGGCAGGCACCTATAGTTCCAGCTAGTCTGGAAGCTGAGGCAAGAGGATTACTCAAACCCAAGATTTGAGGTTGCTATGAGCTATGATGCCACAGCACTGTACCCAAGGCAACAGAGTGAGAGTCTGTCTCAAAACACTTGGGTCAGAGAACTTGCTGTCTCATTAAGGTCAGTCACTCATTTCTTACTCTTACTTGTTTGGAGAGGTCATACTTATGGATATACACCTATAAAGGACTGGTTTCTTTTTCTAGTGTCGTCTGTTTGGCTTGTTTTATTTTATTATTGGATAAGTTTGTGTAGAGACTCTTTGTAATTTACCTTTGGATTGTCTTTCTTATTCCTCTTCCCCACTGGGCCAGTGCCTGCCTTTTGGAACTAAATGGCGCCTTAAGCCTTTGTTTGCCTCAGTCTAGAATAGTGTCACCTGTTCCAAATGGGAGCTGTCCCAAAAGGATTTCATGTCAGTAGGGTGGAAGGCTGGCTAGGGGCTCCTGCCCAGGGAACTTGTGGAGCGAACCTCCCACATCACGCTGCTGCTGAACAATACTCTGATTTGGTGTCTCCTCCGCGAATTCCAGAGCAGAGTTCCCAGGTCTGCAGGTAGTGGTTCCACCTCCCCTCCTTGTCTTTGTCCTCAGTGTATTTCTTTCTTCAGACATTCTCAGTACTTCTCATGGGTTGAGGTAGGGACAGAAATCCTGCTAGGAAACCTAAGTTGCAGGGGAAGCTGGTTGTCCCCCTTGGTTTTACATTTTTCAGAATAGAAACCAGGAGTTGAGAAATTTTCTGCACTTGATACTGAGCAGACTGGGGGGAGGTGTGTCGTGGGTATGGAAATTCAATTCTTTTAACATCTGCTTGGAGTTTTTTTTACTTCTCTTTGGCCCCAGGAACTGTCTCCACCTCATGTTTGTGTTCTTGGAGGTTGCTAATAATAATCCATATCCTATATATTTGTTTTGTTTTGTTTTGTCTTTTTCCTTTTTTTGAGACAGAGTCTTACTCTGTTGCCTAGGCTAGAGTACTGTGGCATTAGCATAGTTCACTACAACCTCAAACTCGTGGGTTCAAGCAATCCTCTTGCCTCAGCCTCCTGAGTAGCTGGGACTATAGGTGCCCATCACAATACCTGGCTGATTTTTCTATTTTTAGTAGAGACAAGGTCACACTCTTGCTTAGGTTCTTCTCAAACTCCTGAGTTTTAGGGATCCGCCTGCTTTGGCGTGTCAGAGTGCAGGGATTACAGGTGTGAGCCTATGCCTGGCCTATTTTTGTTTTTCTGGGAGTGGGAGTGAATTCAGCTTGCTTTCACCCTGCATTTTGGAACTGAAACCCTTAGTTCTTAAAATAAATTTAAATAAGAAAACCCAGTGGGCGAAATACATTAAATGATCACATAAGGGCATCACTAGGATACTGATGATGACATACAAGTGATTAAGAACTGAAAAAGCAGTACTGTTTGATATTTGTTTTTGTCTTTTTCCCCATTATAAACAGGACTGTACTGACCCCTATGTAAGTAAATCTTTTTGCATGTACTAATTCTCTGTAGTATAAAGTAATAGAAAACCACAGAAATTGCACAAAGCAAATGCATTTAGAGCTCTGTTGTGTGTGTTGTGTGTATGTGTGTGTTGGTGTGTTCTTGTGTTTTTATATAATCTCAAATCCAGAGATGATACTCTCATAAAATAGTGAATGACAGTTTTTGTTCCCCTAATTTTTCTTGACTCTAGGTTAATTTTCTTTTCTTCAGACATGACATTTTCAGTCTCACATTTCAATAAGTTCCTTCAGAAATACATAGTATCTTTCCTTTTCAGTAGTTACTCGAGTACTGAAGATGCAACAGTTGTTCTTTATTTTATCATCGTTTTTTTATTTCACGATAGTTTGACAATGACAATTTTCTTTTTCCTGTAGCTTGCCCAGTTTCGACAAAGAAAGGCTCGCTCTGATGGACAGAATTCTTCCAAGAAGCAGAAAAGAAAGAGAAAAACTTCAGGCAGTAAACATGATGTATCTGGATATCATGGCTTGGACACTGATCAATCACAATGCGATGAGTTGTACATAAATAGTTCTCAGAGAGTAGGATCATCCATGACTCCTGACTCCACAATAACGAGACCTCTACATAGAGAAATTGTCAAGCATGACCAGGTCTTCTCTGCTGAAGTAAGTATTCATCCAGGTTTTTACATATAATAGTTCTAAATGGAGAACACAGTCATTAGCACCCTGAGCAGTTTTATCGGTGATTTTCATGTCCTTTTGAAAGCTTCAGTAGTATGATAACTAAACAGTCATACCTAAAATATTTGATAACCTATAAGAAGGAATTTTGTGAGCTTAATTCAATAATTCCTTATTGAGCAACTGTAGTATACCAAGGATTGAGCACCAGGGATAAAAAGATGAATATGACCGTCTCTGCCATTGGAAAAATCCGTCTAGGGTAGAGGTGGATGTGAAGATACGCAGTGTACTACTCTTCATTAGAGCTACGCTAGGAACAGTGCACATGGCACGCTAGAGTGCAGGGAAAGCCCAGTCAGCCTTGTGTATGCATTTGGGATTTTGATACATGGGATTTGAGCTTGGTGCAGAAGATTGGGATTGGCAGTGAAGGTATGCTACTCATCATAAGAGTGGGAGAGGGAGAGTGCCTCACAGGTAAGAATGTGAATACACTGAAAAGAACAGAAGCCTGGAAGTATAACTGGATACGTGCTATGTAACATTTATTCTTCAGATACAGGCAAAGAGATATTCTAGACATTCTTACCATCTGTGGTAGTTGGGTTCTATAAAGTTGCCACAAATGCTAAATAATGAATACTGATCCATTGCCTTTTTTTTTTTTTTTTTTTTTAGAGACAGAGTCTCACTTTGTTACCCTTGGTAGAGTGCTGTGACATCACAGCTCACAGCACCCTCCAACTCCTGGGCTTAGGCGATTCTCTTGCCTCAGCCTCCCAAGCAGCTGGGACTATAGGCGTCCGCCCCAGCATCCAGCTATTTTTTGGTTGCGGTTTGGCCAGGGCTGGGTTCGAACCTGCCACCCTTAGTATATGGGGCCAGCACCCTACTCACTAGCCACAGGCACTGCCCTGATCCATTGCTTTTGAGGGAAGTATAGGGTTAGGTTCCTGCAAGCCACTGATGACATTCTTATCAACCAGCTGATACATAATCTTGTTTTATGTTTGTTTCTGTTTCAAGACATCTTATTTAATGTGTATTGTTGATTCATTAACATTGAACCCATGGCCAATAGCACTAAAGCTCATGGCCTGAATAAATTGCGTCTAACACACAAATTTGTTCTGTAAGGTATATCACAACTTTCCTGTTCTTAGGAACACTAGGCAGTATTTCAACATTATATTTGGGGGCCATTTTAAGCAGTGAAATCACCAACAAAAAGCATAAAATGTGGAAAATGTAGCGCTAAATAGATGGTGAAAAGAACTGGTTTACATTGTGAGAGCTGATGCCTTGTTCTCCCTCAGCTAGCACTGTGTGTGTTGGGTGACATATTTTTTACTGCTCTACTCGTGTCCATGAATTACCATGATGTGCTGCTACAAATACTTAATTTGTGGTTGCAAATGCATTGTATTGATAGTTGGATTCACAGTTACAGAATCTGTAAATAAAGAGGATCAGCTGTATTCTCACCGTAATATGATGTGCAAATGTTACTTACCTCTGGCTTTTTTTCACTTTCTTGATAGTGTCCTTTGATGCAAAAATTTTTAATTTTGATGAATGTATTTATGTTTTTTCATTAATTGCTTGTGCTTTTGGTATGATATCTAAAGCTACTTTTGTCAAGTTTAATATTATGAAAATTTACATCTAATTTTTCTTTGAAGACTTTTTTAAATTTGGGGCCTTAAATTTTGGTCTTTAATCCATTTTGAAGTTAATTTTCGTTTGTGATGAGAGGGCAGTGTCCAACTTCATTTTTTTGCATGGGGATATCCATTCATCTCAGTACCATTTACTGAAAAGATAATTCTTTCCCAACTAATTGTCAGAGATGAGGGTTTATTTCTATCCCCTTGATTGTATTCTGTAGATCTCTATGTATAGCCTTTATTATAATAGCATGCCCCAGTGTTGATTATTGTAGCTTTGTAACAAGTGTTGAGTTTATCAGTTTCATTCTTTTTCAGGATTGATTTGGCTATTCTGGGTCCCTTTCAATCAATTTTAAGATCAAGTTTTCCATTTCTGCTTAAAAAGAAGGGAGGGATTTTTGACAGGGATGGCATTGAATCTATAGGTAAATTTGGGTAATACTGTCACCTTAACAACAGTAAGTCTTTCAGTCTGTGAATACAGGTTGTCTTTTTAATTTATTTAGGTCATCTTCAATCTTTCAATGTTACCTTATAGTTTTCAGTGAACAAGTCTTGTACTTGTTAAGTACATAAGCATTTTACTGCTTTTTGTTGATGTTTAAATAGAATTGTTCTCTTAACTTCATCATCTGATTGTTCATTATTAGTGTATAGAAGTACAACTGATGGGTGGCGCCCCACAGTAGGTAGGGCACTGGCCCCATATACCAAGAATGGCGGGTTCAAACCCAGCCCCAGCCACACTGCAATAAAAAAAATAGCTGGGCGTTGTGGCAGGCACCTATAGTCCCAGCTACTTGGGAGGCTGAGGCAAGAGAATCGCCTTAGCCCAAGAGCTGGAGGTTGCTATGAGCTATGACACCACTGCACTCTATGGAGAGCAACAAAGTGAGACTCTGTGTCTAAAAAAAAAAAAAAGCACAACTGATGTTTTTATATTGATCTTGTATCCTGTAGCTTTGCAGAACCCATTAGCTCCCTCCAGTATGTTTTTGTGTGTGTGAATTCCTTAGATTTTCTCTATATGCAAGATCACATCTGCATATATTTCTGTCCCAGTGTTGACGTCTTATTTTTTTTTCTTGCCCATTGCCATGGCTAGAACCTCTTGTACAATGTTGAAAAGAGGTGGTGAGAGCAACATTCTTGTATTTTTTCTTGTCTTAGGTGAAAAGCATTCCTTTTCCCCCATTGAGTATTATATAAGCTATTTTGTTGTTGTTGTTGGGTTTTTTTGTAGATAACTTTTATCATATTGAGGGAGTTCTGTTCCTGGTTCATGGGTTGTTTTTATTATGAATAAGTGTTGAATTTTGTTAAAGACTTTTTCTGTATCTTTTGAGATGACTTTAAAACAAAAACTATTACTAGGACAAAAGGTCCATTCTTAGTGTGAGTTCGGTTATTTTAAATATAGAGGTTTTTTTATGCTCTGACATACAGCCTTATTTCTGTTCCTCAGACCGGATAATTTCAATTGATCTATCGAAGTCTGCTGATTCTTCTTACGTCTTAGATCTGTTATTCATTCTCTCTAGTGACTTTTTTATTTCCATTATTTTCCTTTTCAACACCAGGATTTCTCTTTTGTTCTTTTATAATTTTTTTCTGTTTATTTATTTAGTGGTATGATTCTGCTCCCTTGCTTAGGCTGGAGTGCAGTGGCACAATCAGTCACTGTGGTCTTGAACTCGTGGACTCAAGTGACCTCCCATCCAGCCCCCTGAGTAGCTGGGAATACAAGTGCATGCCACCATGCCTGGATACTGATTTTTACTTTTTTAGAGGTGGGGTCTTGCTTGTTGCCCAGGCTGGTCTTAAACTCCTAGACTCAAGGAATCCTTCAGCCTCAGCCTCCCAAGTAGCTTGGATTATAGGTGTGGACCTCTATTTGATGAGGCGTCATTCTTACAGTTTTTTGTAGTTTTAAAAAATACTAATTCCTTTAGTTATTTGATGATAATATTTAAAACAGCTTTTCGTCTATTAAGTTCAGTATCTGTGTTTCCTCAGGGAGGATTTCTATTGATTGCCTTTGTATTTGTGTGTTGTATAGTTTTTAAAAAAACTGGACATTTTATACATACAGTGTGGCAGCTCTACTGCTTGATTCAGTCTGAAAGTTATTAACTTTTTTCTACACAACAAATCAATATTTGGGTTCTTCATTACAGTTTCAGCATTTTGAATGCAACAGTTTTCTTATTCAACATTTAATTCTCAGTGCCACAGTTTCTAGTACACACTGTGCATTAAATCAATGAACAAGTGGGGGTGGGGGTTGCATAATGATAATATTTTACATTTAAAAGAGTTATCTCCTAAGGTAGAAACCACTGTAACAGCATTTTAGAGTAGCAGGCTTATTCTATTCCTGGCATTAGTTGCTAGTTCCTGGAGAAGGTAAACTTAGAACTTGATCTTGAATGTTGAGTAAAATTTTTATATGTGTAGATGAGAGAGGAAATGAAACAGTGACTGTTAATATTTGTTGAATGAAAAGGTGAATGTCTCCGGGTCTCACTTTCCTCACCAGTAAAATGAGATTATGCGCTCAGTTGAGAAGATGAACAGTGAAAGCAGTACTTTTACAGTCAGAAAATACGGATTTCTACCTTACTCTTCCTGTTACTTCCCAGCTGAGGGAACCTTGAAGAAGCCACTTACTTGACACCTAAATCTGAGGGATGTGATTGTGAACCAAGATTTCTCTTTCAGCGTACTTTTGTAAGCTGCAAAGGTGTTATCACAACAAAAGTTACTGTTTATTTTTCAAGTTGTTCTTTAACATCAAGATTTTTTTATTCTTCTTTTAGAGAAATTGAACATTTTTGATACTAGCACTTTAGGACTTTTTTTTTATTTAAAAGTCGTACAGTAGTTTCCCCTTATCTGTGGGAGATTTGTTCTAAGACCGCCAGGAGATGCCTGAAATTGTGGATAGTACTGAACCCAGTTACACTATTTTTTTCCTTTCTGTACATACTTATGGTAAAGTTTAATTTATAAATTAGTTCCCAGTACTCTTGCTCTCTTTAGCCATTATTATATAAGGTAAGGGTTGTTGAACACAAGCCCTGCAATACTGCAACAGAAGGTGTGGTAACTAAGTATCTATTGGACAGGTAGCATATATGGATATGCTAAACAAAGGAATGATTCAAGTCATGGGTAGCATGAAGTGAGATTTCTTTGTGCTACTCAGAATAATGTACAATTTAAAACTTAATATATTGTTTATTTCTGTTAACTGAGGTTAACAAATTGCAAGAACCAAAGCCGTGGATAAAGGGGGACTGTTGTACTTTTCAGTTGCAAAAGATACGTACCATATACTAGACCATATGTGAAAGTACCCCTGATACTTTCATATTAAGAAAAATTCCTAGTGGCAGATTAATTGCATTATTTTGCCATTGCCATTGTGATTTTGAATAATTTTTACTGTTTTTTAATGGTCTTTTATGTGAGTTTTCTATCATATGTTACCAACAATCATAGCCAGAAAAAAAAAAAAAAGATGGTAATTGTAATTGGCTTTTGCTTTTGTTTTAGCCTGAAAGTGAAATTTCAACCACAGCTGAAGATTACAGTTCAGAGGTAAGACTAAATTATATTATGATTTCAAATATCATTGTGAAATTGATGTTTTATCTTATTATAATTATTGATTATTGCTATTTTATTTTTTATAATACATGCTTCTATTATATTTTACAAATATAATAAAACCTATATAAAATATTTTATGTATTATATAAATATATATAGATATAATATCTATAAAAATGTACAAAACTGCTATATAATATAGTCATAATGTAAATGACTATAAAACATGAGGGTTATGTTTTACCGATACATCTCTCTTTTTTTTTTTTGAGACAGTCTCACTATGTCACCCTCGATAGAGTGCTATGGTGTCCCAGCTCACAGCAACCTCAAACTCTTGGGCTTAAGCGATTCTCTTGCCTCAGCCTCTCAAGAAGCTGGGCATTCAGGCGCCTGCCACAACCCTGGCTATTTTTCTGTTGCCATTGTCATTGTTACTTAGTTGGCCTGGGCTGGGTTTGAACCCACCACCCTTGGTGTATGTGGCTGGCACTGTAACCACTGTGCTATGGGCACTGCACCACATCTTTTTTCAGATTGTTAGCTAAGGTCTTAAATCTAAACCTTGTTTTAATTTCTAGGATATGTGACTGTTACAAGATACCTGTATTTAACACAATGAAAATGTCATAGTGTAGGATATTTCATTTAGTAATACTTAATGCTTGAATTCTAGTTAATTATATAAATGTGTTTATTAAATTAATGTTGTAGTAGTGGTTTTTATTTCAGGTGATAAAGGCTAATACAATCATTGGTCACTTTGAAAAATACTATAAAATTTACTCTTTATGCATTGGTAACAAGGATATGTCATTTTATTTTTTTCTTATTCTTTTAGATGTGATTGTCATTTCTTTGGTCCAAATTAGAACATGGAAAAGTATTACTCTAAATCAGCAGTTCTCAACCTGTGGGTGGTGAGCCACAGGAACTATATTAAAGGGCCACGGCATTAGAAAGGTTGAGAACCACTGCTCTAAATGTTTCCACAACTCAGTGTTTTCAATACATCTCAATTTATTGTAGGTTTCTAATAAGAAAAAAATAGCTCCATGTTCTTAATGAACATATTACTATTTTAGATTGCTTGATGGAAGCAAAAATACTGACACATCAGAAGTTAATGGAGTGGAATGAAATATACCTACTAATAATCTGGTCAGAAAATAAGTAATCAACATTAAATTGCTAAATTGATGCCTGTTTTAGGCTATGTAAATTTGCCCCTATGCGAGAAATATCTTGATTTAAAATCACGGCTTCCAATTCAGATTCTACTTTTGTGACTTTAGATTTGGGTACATACAGCTGGCCCTCTATGTACATGGGTTCTGGTTTCAAGGATTTGACCATCCATGGATCAAAAGTATTTGGAAAAAAAATAAAAACAACACAACAGTGAGAAATAATGCAAATAAGAAAATACAATACATCAACTATTTCTATAGGAATTACATTGTATAAGGTATTACAAGTAATTTAGAGATGATTTAAATGGGAGGATGTGCATAGATCATTTGCAAATACTACCACATTTTACATTAGTAACTTAAGCATCGTCACAATTGGTATTATTTCTCTGGAACCAGTTCCCCTGCAAACACCAAGAGATGACTGTGAAAACACTTTTTTCTTTCTTTAATGACTTAATACTATACCTGTCTTTCTTGGTGAAATTCTCAGATGCTTTGGTGATTGAACTACCTGTATCTTTGACACCCCAGAAGTCTGCAAAGTACATTTTTTTCTTTACATTAAAGTGAAAAAATTTTATATGCCACATGGCTTATCTTTCAGACTATCCCATACACACCCATGAAATTTGGTTAAAATTTATGTAGCCATTTTCTCATATTGGGATAATAGGACAAAATTCAATTTTATTAATACTCATTGGAACATGATTTTCAGGTTTTCTTTATGAAATATGAAAATGTAAATGAATATTATTGAAAGTTCTTATTACTACAGTGAATTCATTTATTTATTTATTTTTTTGAGAGACAAAGTTTCACTCTGTGCCCTGGGTAGAGTGCTGTGATGGCCTAACTCACAGCAACCTCAAGCTCTTGGGCTCAAGTGATCTTCTTGCCTCAGCCTCCAGAGTAATGGGACTATAGGCGCCGGCTACTATGCTCAGCTTTTAGTTGAGATGAATCTCTTTCTTGCTCAGGCTGTTCTCGAACTCCTGAGCTCAAGCAACCTACCCTGCCTTGCTCTGTTTCCCAGGGTGTTAAGATTACAGGCATGATCCAGTGCATCCAGCTACAGTGAGACTTTTTTTTTTTTTTTACCCAAATGTTTTTATTTAAAAAACTGATGTCCAGGCATGGTGGCTCCTGTAATCCTAGCATTCTGGGATTAAGTATTATTTGTACTCTACTTTTTTTTCTTTTTTGAGACAGGGTCTCACTATGTTACCCTCAATAGAGCACTGTGTCATCACAGCTGACAGCAACTTCCAATAATGTATATAGTTATGATTTAATAAAAAATTAAATTAAGAAAGGAAAACTATATTACAATTGTAATACTTAAGTTACAACCTCCAACTCCTGGGCTCAAGGGATTCTCCTGCCTCCGCCTCCCAAGTAGCTGGGACTACAGGTGCCCACTGTAACACGGCAGTTCCTCCAGTTGGAGGTTGTAACTTAAGTATTACAATTGTAATATAGTTTTCTTTTCTTTTTTAATTTAATTTTTAAGCTGGATGATGCTTAAGTTACTTATATAAAATGTGGTAGTATTTGTATAAGATCTATGCACATCCTCCCATTTAAACCATCTCTGAATTACTTGTAATACCTTATACAATGTAATTCCTATAGAAATAGTTGATGTACTGTATTTTCTGATGGAGTCCAGGCATGGTGGTGTCTGTAATCTTAGCATTCTGGGAGGCCCAGAGAGGCAGATGCATTATTTGAGCTCAAGAGTTTGAGACCAGCCTAAGCAAGAGCAAGACCCCGTCTCGACTAAAAGTAGAAAAACTAGCCAGGCATCGTGATGGGCACCTGTAGTCCCAGCTGCTCAGGAGGCTTAAACAAGGGTATCAGTTGAGCCCAAAAGTTTGAGGTTGCTGTGAGCTGTGAGGCTGCTACACTCTACCCAGGTCACAGAGTGAGACTCTGTCTGAAAAAGAAAACAAAGTAAACCACTGAGGGAGATTATGTGGTCCAGAAGGAAAAAAATATATATATATGTATATGTATGTATATATAAAAACCGACTTGGCACCTGTGGCTCAAGTGGCTAATGTGCCAGCCACATACACGAGCTGGAGGATTTGAATCCAGCCTTGGCCCACCGAACAACAATGATGGCTGCAACCAAAAAATAGCCGGGTGTTGCAGCAGGTGCCTGTAGTACCAGCTACTTGGGAGGCAGAGGCAGGAGGATCCCTTGAACCCAGGAGTTGAAGGTTGCTGTGAGCTGTGATGCCACAGCACTCTATCCAGGGTGACAGCTTGAGGCTCTGTCTCAAAAACAAAACAAAACTATATATCTGTGGCACCTAGTAAATGTGATGTGTTTCAAAGTAGAGTATGAATTGCCTCAGCACCTGTAGCACAGTGGTTATGGTACCAGCTACATGCACCAAGGCTGGCAGGTTGGAACCCAGCCTGGGCCAGCCGAGGCAACAGTGACAACTGCAACAAAAAATAGCTAGGCATTGTGGCAGTCGCCTGTAGTCCCAGCTACTTGGGAGGCTGAGGCAAGACAATTGCTTAAGCCCAAGAGTTTGAAGTTGCTGTGAGCTGTGATGTTACAGCACTCTATTGAGGGTAACATAGTGAGACCCTATCTCAAAAAAAAAAAGTAGAGAATAAATAGTACTTAAATGTAAGCACTACAGATAAAATTTAAAATGGTATTTATCATAGTTGTTGACCATAGCTCACAGTAATAAATATATTTTACATAAACATGTGTAATTTCATATATACATTTATACAGAGGGTGCCAAAAATGTATACACATTTTAAGAAAGAAAAAAACTGTATTAAAATTGTAACACTCAATATATACCAATAACATTTGTTATCTTGTTTATTGTATCTTGTATCTCTCGTAATTAAAGAAGTCAAACATGACTTGAGTATTACAATTGTAATATAGTTTTCTTTTCTTTTTTAATTTAATTTTTTATTAAATCATAACTATATACATTATTGGTAGTTTTTTCTTTTCTTAAAATGGGTATACTTTTTTTGGAGCCCTTTGTAGTTATATATGTATGGTTATATACATAATTAATTGCATATGAATAAATACATATATACTCTTTTTTCAAACAAGTTTCAGGAAAGATACTCTTACATTAGTCATACTTTATGGTTTTAATGCTAGTCAAAAAACCTAACCTGATTAACTGCCTTGTAATTTGAGAAAAACAGTGACTTAGATTACAATTACATTGAAAAAGGTAATTATGAAATAATACTTGACAGATTTGACCTGATTTTAATTATAACTCTTGTAATATTATACATGTTACATCTGGATTCACATGGGTTATCTTTTGAAAAACTTACCTATTCTCTGTGTTTTAAAAAACAAAAGAAAAGTTGATAGTTTGTGAAGGTTTGAGGGGTCTCGTCAAGGTTGCTGAAATGAATACTGGCTGGATCCATGATGCCCTCAGCTAGTTTTGAGGCTTTAGCTACTCTATTTAATGAGGTTTGACTGGCTTGAATGAACTGGGGAATTCTAAGCCATACTCATCCATTTCAGAAAGCTGTAGAAGCATCATCAGACCAAATTTATAATCTGAGAAATAAATCTCACACTGTAATATTTTTTATATCGGAGTTCTTAAGGAATTATCTCTAAGTGACATCAGCAAAAAATGAGATTTCTTTCTGACAATACTTATGTTATAATTTCACTACAAACACCAGATTTGCAACATTTAATTATTTTGACAGCTGTGGTTTGAATTTGAGTATTCTAAATTTCAGAATCATGTAGTTTTAATCATAGGTCACATAATCATCTTACATTTTGCCTAAATGTCACTGTCATTTTTCTGGTAAGTAGAGCAATAAGATAAAGGAAAGAAGAACAGGGGTACTTTAGAACCAGTAAGTCGTATTTTGAACTGCTTCACCTTCAAGCTGTATGAACTTGGCACATGAATTAAACTCTGAATACAGTTTCCTTACCTATAAAATGGGATAGTGGTGGTTGTAATGATGTCTACCTCACAGGATAGTGGTATACCTCACAAAACAGTTGTCCAAATCTTGAGGTATTTAGTATGTGTTTGTCATAGAATAGATATTCAGCAGTTAGATTACTTTATTACTCTTCTCAAGAAATGTGCTTTTTTTCATTTATTGTCTTTATAAGAAACAAATGAGTGATGAAGATCCCTGTAACAGATTATTCTCAGAAGGATTTCAGATTGTAGTAATATACAGGATGTCCATAAAATTCGTGTGCAGTTTGCACACAAACTTTATGGATACCCTGTATTTAACGAGAACTTAGTTTGGAAATTGTATGTAATAGGTAAGTATGGCATGTGTTTAATTTTTATGACTTCGGTGACTAGTATACTGATTGGATTAAAATTGGGTTCACTTCTAGAAAGAAGTAGTGAAATAATTTTATTCTCAGATTTCTTCTATATAAATATATATCCAAATATTGCTCTAGAGAAATAAGACTTAAAAAAAACTACTTTTCTTATAAATTAAACTATATACAATCATCTTCAGTCCTCGATGAAAGAACATTTTATGTCCAGAGCACCATATTTACACAAAGTATTTTTTATACCCTTTGAATAGGGTTATTCGCAAGAAATTGGGAATACTACAGGCAATATAGAGATAAGACAAGCAAATAAATATGCTTTGCTGAGTCTAGAAAGATGAAATGATAGCAGAATATGCACTCCATTATAGATTTCATCTGATTATTCAGTCTTTCTTAACCAAGTTGCTTGTATGATTTATGACATTTATGAAATGCCTGGAGTTGGAGACATGCCCGTAGACTTCATATAGAAAGTAACAGGCTTAGCTTCTCAACTTTGACTTTAATGACTAATGATCTTAGTCATTAGTTACTTGACTCCACCTCCAGGTGTCAGGCACATTGAACTCTTCCAATTTTCATGGTCTTTTGTGAGCCATCAGATTCTTATTTTTTATAGCACCATCCACTATTAATGTTTGTTATTTTATGTATTCCCAAATTAAGTATAAGTCTTAATCATAAATAAATTATGAAGAATTCTTTTATGTTTTAAACTTAATGTTCACTAAAAGGATGAGTTGTTATTTGTTTGTTAGTTTGATTTCAGGTTAATGTGAGAGTACAAACAACCAATTCACAATATTTGAATTTGTTAGGTAGGGTGTCTCTGGTAGTTGTGTTCTGCACCCAGTTGTGCCATACACCCCCACTTTGTGCCATTCAGTGGGAACACACCAAACGCTCCTCCCCTTTCTCCCTTTCCTCATTCCCTCTGCCTCCAACTTGAAATGAATTTTTCTTCTATGAGGATGTGAATTAGATCATCCACAGGCTTTCTATTAGTATTGAATACTTCAGACATTTGCTTTTCCATTTATGTAACACTTTACTGAGAAAATGTGTTTTAACTCCAAGGGATGAGTTTGTGTAGGAAATCCCTTTTATAGTTATATGATGAAAATTACCTTTTTCCTGATTCTTCCTGAATAGCAATTTATTATCTGAAACTTACCACAACAGAATATTTTAAATTTTAAAATATGCCATACTTGAACTCACCTAGATCTTTAAGTTATCAATACAGATTAAATCTATGAATTAAAAAACAATTTATTAACACAGTCAGAGCTTAAATAACCATGAGGAATGCTGGAGTGGAAAAGGACATTAAAGGAAATTAAGATTTTTTTCAGTTGAAGGACTCTATTAATCTAATCTTCATGTTTTACGTTATTGATTTACTTTCATATGAAGATTTACCAAGTACAATAAGAAAAGGCTAATGTTAGATAAATATTTTACCCTATCAGGTAAAATAATTGTCTTCATTGAAAATAGAATACTTTGGCTCCACACCCATAGCACAGTGGTTACAGTGCCAACCACATGCACTGAAGCTGGCAGGTTTGAACCTAGGTAAACAACAATGACAACTACAACAAAAAGATAGCCAGGCATTGTGGCAGGTGCCTGTAGTCCCAGCTACTTGGGAGGCTGAGGCAAGAGAATCGATTAAGCCCAAGAGTTTGAAGTTGCTGTGAGCTGAGATGCTATGGCACTCTACTGAGGGCTACATAGTGGGACTCTGTCTCCAAAAAAAAAAAAAAAAAAAAAAATAGAGTATTTTATTGCTAACTATTAATGATCCTGATAGTTTGTTGAGTGTTCCTATTCTGTCCTTGGAATATAATTTGTTTTTGTTTAGTTCTTGGTAATAATATTTTATTACCTATTTTTAAAAATGGTTATGTAGTATTTAATACATATGAGTTGTTCAAGTATAAAATTTGCTATAACAGAATTAGAGAAAAATTACATTGAACATTGGCTATATGAGGTATTAAATACAATTATTATAAACAGATAATTATTATAAGTGGGCAATTCTGTTTATTATAAAAAGATAACTAATTTCTATAATACTGATCTCAGTGCCACTTAAAGGAATATCGTTGCTTTATATGATGATTTGAAGAGACAGTAGTATCCCCTTATCAGTGGTTCTACTTTCTGTAGTTCACTGTGGTCTGATAAGATGAAGTAGATAGTTTCAGAATAATTTATAAGTTTTAAATTGTGCCCCATTCTGAGTAGAATGATGAAATCTGTGTCTGTCTCATTCATCCTGCGGGGATGTCAGCCGTGCCTTTGTACAGTGTATCCATGCTGGACATCCTGCCTTCCTGCCAGCTAGTCAGCAGCCATTTTGGTTGTCAGATTGAGGAAACATAGTGTATACAGGTTTTCGTACTATCTATGGTTTCACATATCCTCTGGGGGGCTTAGAAAATACTTTCCATATTCCCCAGTGATAAAGGAAGAATATGGTGTTCATAAACATCCTTGTCATTACACTGTTACTCTAAAGTACAAGTTTTAGTAGACATACCAAAATACTTCATTTCAGGATCAAGAAAAGCTAATTGCAACTTAGAAGTACTATATTTAATTCAAAAGTTATCGAAAATGATGATGTTAATATTTTTGTAATTAAAAAAATTTTTTTAGAGACAGAATCTTGCTGTGTTGCCCAAGCTGTGGTACAGTGGCTATTCACAGGCATGATCATAGTTCATTTCTGCCTGGAACTCCTCGGCTCAAGGCATTCTCCCGCCTCAGCCTCCCAGTAGCTAGGACCACAGGCATGTGCCACCATGCCCAGCTTATTGATATCAATAATCTTAATAGAGTCAGTACTCCTGCCTTCTGATAGTTTTCACCAATTGCAAATTGTTCTTATCATAGATATGATTTTTTTTTAACTTCAGCTTTGATTTTTCAGAAATTATCCTTATGATAATAGCAAAGGAATCAAACTGATAAAGAACTCTTAATTAGGATTTCCACTTTTTAAAGTGTGTGGCCCATAGGGATCTAATTCTAGTAGTAGGCTATTCTGTACTATGCATTCCAGCAGTAACAACTTCATTAGCTTGGATTCTTTTAACATGGAATTGTGAATAATTAAGATGTAGGGAAGGATAAAGTTGGTTTTCGCACTATTAAGGGACAAAGAATGATTATGAAATGGATTAATTGATCTGAAACTAATCCTTACGAGGTCAACCCTGGAGACTTGATGTTATCCTTTTCCTCCTACCACAAACATTTGTGTTAGAGGTGAGTAGTATTGTGTTCTGGAAAACCTTCACATTGGTCAGTGTTGGCACAGCTATCATAGTTCTGACCCCAGTACAAAGTTCTCGAGGGAGTGTTCCTCACCACTTATCTCCTGTGTCTTGACTTGCTTACCAGCTTTCAAGAAATTTCTATCAGTAAGTGGTTTTACTTGAAAATGAATAAGGATGTAGTCCAAAAACAATTACTTAAATTAAGCATTTTATAAAAGAGGATCCAGTAACTTGAGGTTTATATTCTGAAAACCAAATAGAAGTTGCACTTAGTTAGAACCTTAATTTGTTGAAGTGAAAATGTATATACATACTTTAGTATCTTTTGCATCGTGAGCATTGAGATGTTCAGGGAATGATTGGCATTTGAAATGGTCATAATCTTTAAATACTTCAATTAAATTTAATCACTGTATCTTTTTGCCAGCGAGGCATTTTCTCTAGCGATTAAAGACACAAAGGCATGAATACAATTAGCAGAAATATTATTTGCTAAGTAAAATTCTCTCTAAGATTATAATTATATCAGGAAATTGTTTTTATACAGGTAAATGGTTGCAGATTTGTGATGAGAACAGGAAAGCCTACAAATGTATTAAGGGTACAGTATTTAAAATTGCTTGTGATACTAATGTTTTATACCATTTTAAATTATCTGGCTTACTAACAAAACTTTTTCCTGCATGTACCTCTTTCTGTGTGATTTCAAATTGATTTTTAATGTTTAACAAAACAAACTTACTTACCTTTTATTATAAAAGTCAACTGCAACAGACTTTGTGGATATTCTTGTTTATGCTCTTGAGGTATATATCATATTAACAACAAAGTAGGTTGCCATGCCAGTAAACTTCCAGGTGATGAGTGATGTTTTAAAGTGGACTTTGCCGTGGAATTCAATATTTGAATCCATCTCCCTAAAGAATGTTGCTAGTCCTGATTTATTAAAAATCTTGAATTGATTTAGGAAGAAGGATTTGATGTTGATGATTCTTACTCTGGACAAGGAGCACAGTACAGTCAGACCCATCTAGAGATGATGGAAAGTGAACTAGCTGGAAAACAGCATGAGATTGAAGAGCTACACAGAGAACTGGAAGAACTGAGAGCCACCTGTGGGACTGAAGGCCTGCAGCAGGTATGCTTACTTTCTGTGCCTTTTAGTTGCTACTCACAAAAACAGAAATAGGAAATTTGAATGATAGCATAGCATATGTACTCCCTTTAAAGATGGGTTTTTAAACGATAACGTAGCTGGGTGCAGTGAGACACTTACAGTCCCAGCTATTGAAGAAGCTGAAGCAAGAAGATGGCCTGAGCCACCCGGAGTTCGAGTCCAGCCTGAGCAACAAAGCAAGACTAAATGGCAACTTAAGATCATCTCATAATTTCTGACCTTGTATATAATATAAACAACCCTCTTTAAAACTAGGATTTCATTAATAAGACTAATATATTAGGGACTCTCATTTAACTTTATAAGATAGCTAGTCCAAAATTACTTCAGGAGAACAGATATTTTTATAATCTGCTTGAGAGAAAATTATCATGCAAACCACATTAAAATATTATGACTTAGACCCATTAAGAATGTCACCAAACTAGGCATGGTGGTGCATGCTTATAGTCCTAACTACTCGGAAGGCTGAGGCAGAAGGATTGCTTGAGTCCAGAAGTTCAAATCTAGCCTGGAAAATGTAGTGAGATCCCGTCTCTTAAAAAAAAAAGGTCAACAAATCCTTATATGTAACCTGTGTGGTTAGAGTAATATCTGTTGTCCATTGCAGGCAATTAAGAAAACAAAGTGACATGGTCATTGATGAGGATGACAGTGCATTTCAGTTTAGTCCTCTGCAGAAACTAGTTGGCACTGAATGTGTCTGTGGTGGTATTACCTAGGAGTAGCGCAGGTGCACCCATAAATACGAAGGTACAATTTTGCAGAAGTGGATGAATGGATGAGCTAGATCAAAGTATTCTTTTTTCCCTTAGTTTAGATACATTTTTTTCAAAGTTGATGTGGAAGTAAAAACCAATTCCTTCAAGTATAGAAAAGATTGCTTACAAGTGGTAAGAATTCAGCCAATATATATTTTGAATTTCACATTTTTGAAAAGCAGTTACCTGTAATAATAATAATAATAATCAATTTTGCTTAAAAAAGAAGTCTAGCACTTAATATTTTCATTGGTTTACTTTAGTTACAAGAATTTGAAGCTGCTATTAAACAAAGAGATGGCATCATAACCCAGCTTACTGCTAATTTACAACAAGCAAGAAGAGAAAAGGATGAGACAATGAGAGAATTTTTAGAGTTGACTGAACAGAGTCAAAAATTACAGATTCAGTTTCAGCATGTAAGTATTACTAACGGAACAAAATTTATTAATATTTTAGTAATGAATTTTAAAAAGATTTCTGACTTTGAAGAACAAATGTTAAGTTTGTTAAAAAGCCATTTGCTTGTCATATCATGTTGGAAAAACTAATTGTGTATGTGTTATGTTAACCAAGAATTTAATTCATGCTTCTTGAGTGGTTGTCTGTGGCTATTTTCTTTGTACTTCTTCTGTGTCCTTACTTTGAAATCCTACAAAACCTTATAAGGTTGACTGAGGGAATTTTTGCCGAAATTAAACTGTAGTCACATTCTACTTTTGCTAATGCTGGTATGGTTTTAGTTTCTAAAATGGTCACTAAGCTGTATATATTTCATTTACCTATAATCAGAGCCACAGTAATCTAATTGCATTAATCAAGGTTCTGATGGCAAGTAACAGACAACAGTTTGAAATAGCTTAAGTAAAAAGGAGAAATTAGTGTAATGAGTGATACAAGCTTGTCTTACAGAACTCAAGGGCAAAAATACAACCAGGGAGTATAATATGAAAGGGATTGGAAGTAGAAACTAGAAAGTTGTCTGGAACCCAGAATATTGTTTTTTTAGACCTTAATTTTCTCTGTATGTTTTTCTCCATCATGTTTCTCTCATGCGACGTCCTTTCTCTGCTCTATCAAGGGAAACGTAATACTGTTTCCTCAACTTGGATAATGTGCCCATCCTTATGCAGTCAGCAATGGCAGCATGTTTGTTGGGATCACAAGCCTGTGAAGCCAGGAAAGTTCCCAGAGCACCATTGTGGGCTGTTCTCTAAGGCAGTCACTTCAGAATTTAATTGATGTTTCTTTCTGTTTGCAAGTTACAGGCTAGCGAAACTCTGAGAAACAGCACTCATAGTAACACAGCTGCAGATTTACTACAAGCCAAACAGCAAATCCTCACTCATCAGCAACAGCTGGAAGAACAAGACCATCTATTAGAAGATTATCAAAAAAAAAAGGAAGACTTTAAAATGCAAATTAGTTTCTTGCAAGAGAAAATTAAAATATATGAAATGGTATGTTTATTTTAAGGAAGTCGTCCAACTTACAATTAACTTTAAAGTTTTTTATGCAAGTGTTTATCTTTTTGTTATTCATGGGAATCACAAAATTTTTTAATTAAACTCTGAAACAAATTCTTTAAGTACATAAAATAATTTATTTCAAAAGCAAATGCAAATCTCAGGAATGCCATTTTTAAGATAATATTCATTATTGAGTTCCTTAAAAGTGATCAACCTGTGTTAAACTGAATTCACAGGAGGATCTAAATTTGTAACCAGGGTTTCTATCCTTTTTTGTCATCTAAAAGTATTTCCACTTATTTTAGCTATCAGTGTGAAATTCTGAAAATATTTTCACAACAAAATGAAATTTTATGTATTTATTAAGGAAAAAAAAGCAGTCCATTCTCTGTATTCATGTTAATTATGTTCTATAAAGTTATTAGGAACACTTATTTAGCAAATCAGTGATTCTAAATGTATATCCTACAAACAGTCCATCCTGGTAGATATAATTTATTTATTCTTTAAAAGAGAGATTGAGATTCAGTACTGACTGGCCTAAGGCCACCCCACTAATAACAGGTGCCACAGCTGGAATTCAAATCCAAAGGACAGGATTTCAAATTCAAATCCAGTTGACTGCCCTAAAGCTGGAGCTTCTTGCACTGCACCTCACTACCTCCTCCCATCTCTGTCCTCTGGTCCTTTTCTACATGAGAGCTGAAACAGAGTGTGATTGTCTTGTTTGACCTTAACTGGAAATGTGTGCCCAGCAACTCAAATTTTTTGTTCATCTGTCCATGTCTACAAATGACTATGAAAGCAGCTTGAGTATTGATTTTGGTATTACAAATAAATTTTAGCAAGAATTCACAAGCAAGGAATCTGTAAAAACTGAGGATGAATTTGTACATGTAATACAGTACATTTTATAAACTTATAAGGTTCTTCTGCCAGAAGTTGAGTAATCACCAAGACAAGAATATTGTTTGGATAATAATAAAAGTAAAACGGGTAATATTCAAAGTACCTTATACATGTTAATTCACTGAATCATCACCACAGCGTTGTACAATAGAAATACCTTAATCATCCCTGTTTTACAAGTAAGGACCTTTGCAAGACAAAGCAAGATGAAGTAAATTGCCCACATACATAGGTGATAAGTTGATAAGAGCCAGATTTCAGTCTGACTCCAGCCTGCTGTTAGAATAATAGGAAATATACAAACTGAAGACATTGAAATTATGAAAAAGACATGCTTTACAACTAAGTTAATTTAAAAATTATTAGGTAAATGTCTACAGAATATCTATTTAGTAGCAGGCCCTTGGCAAAAATATAATGATGCTTTACCCTGGGACCCATGGATTAGTAGGAGAGCTTTTGCATGTACGTGAGAAACTACAAAACAAGGGTAAGTGTAGGTAAGAAGTGTTTTGAAAGTTCCGAATAGTTCTGGCTTCATGAAGGAAGAGATTCAGGGTAGGCATTTGGGAGAGGGTGATATTTGCCATAAGGGCTGTAAGAGTAGGAATAGTCCCTTTTTAATTGTATTTTGTTTCTCCAGCATTTGGATTAACATATGGAAGGAACAGAGTAGCTCCTCAACAATTACTTGGTAAACAAGTGAATAAATTATTGATTTCAGCTGCTAGAGAGGGAGAGGATATTTTAGACATAAGTGAGGAGTGGGTGTAAAGACCCATGCTAAACCATGTTGAAAATGGACAGAGAGCAAAAAATAGTATAATTTGTCTAGAAAACAGTAGTCTTTGAAAATGGGTCTTTCTGGAAGGTAAGCATGGAAAGATAATCTAGGCATAGGTAAGAAGAGCCTGGCAGTTGAATTGTATTGTGTTTATTCAGTAGACAGTATAATTTGGGATTATTTAAAATTTAAATAATTCATTTTAGTGGGAGGCTAACCTTTGTTTATTTGAATATTAACAGGAATACTTTTGTCAGTTTTTCATCACATATATTTTTTAATTTCTCATTTCTTTTAAATATTAATCTTTCCTGAGTAATAGTTCTATCAAAGCAGTTGACGTACTAAGGCATTAGGCTCACAACTGAAACTGTTTTGGTCCCTTAGACAACTGTGTTGATAGTCAAAAGCTCATTCTAATTGTCCAAATCTTCCAGACTTCCCACGATGCAATAGTCAGAGGCAGGAAGTATGTTATTCTCCACTTTCTCTAGTGTATTTCAGAAAAAATGGAGAGATCATGTCCCCAACCTTAGGGCTGTCTTTTTAACAACATAGAATAAGTGCTTTAAAAACATGCACTACAACATATACTAAGAAAAATAAACCATACATTTGTGTTGTTTAACAATTGAATGGAAAATTATTGTTACTTGTTTATAATTACATCTGGTATTGAATAATTTTGAATTAGGTGATACTGTTAGCTCCCCCCGTAGAAAATTAGGAAATAGAAATGTTAGATTTTTCTGACTATGTGAACATTTTCAAAACTAGTTACTTATTTAACAATTTAACTGGAATTGACTAGAATTGAAATAATTTTACTTTCTGATACTTTCCAAATCCTTACCGATTTATTTCTAATGTATAAATATTTATATAAAGCCTTATAAGAACAAATACCTCAGTGTACAGCATATTCTTAAGATGTATTTAGCCTCACGTATCTTCTTTGACATAGAGAAAATAATGCTATTTATTGTACAGATGAAAACACTATGATTAAAAGAGAATGAGTGATTTGTAATGCCATGGTGTAGTGTGGAAATTGAAGAAGGTTCCGTACTGGGTAATAACACCTGGTGATGTTGGATGGGCTATGTAACACCAAAACAAAGGCAGGAGAATTTCAGTCAAGAGGTTGCACAGGATAGCGTTCATTACCTTCTTTGATTTATATAGTGTAGAATCTGGCCTTTGATCTATAGGCTCAAAAGTCTGATTTTATTTTTTCCTTTCACCTGTAACTTAAACTGACTCAAAAGTAAACTCAGATTTTCCAGGTCAAGAGGCTAATGTTTAAAGCTTAAATAAAAATACTAATTTACAATGAAAAATAATTACCATAAAGACCTGTATGTTTTAAGCTTGCTGCATTTTATTTTCTTTCCATGGGCAAATGATTTAAAAAGTCAAGTAATAATTAGAAAGTTATTTAGTGAGTGTGAGATCAAAGGAATCAGATATCCAGTGGCATTAGGCTGAGATAACCTGATGTATTCATCTCACAAAAATAATGACCATGCCTATCTATTGGAATTATTAACAGTCACATACCAATGGGGTGAGAGGGTTAGAGTCAGTTTGTTTGTGCATGTCCCTGACATCCCCCCATTGGTTTGTGACTTGCTGTTTGATATTATCCCCCAACATTGCTTTCCACTTTAGGTATGTTTTTTGAGAGATACCAGAATTTTCAAAGGCTAAGGACACCTTGGTCCCTTTACCTGGATGGTTCTTGAATAGGCACTGCCAACGTTTTCCTCGGAGGCTTTTGCTTTTCTAGGCTTTGATGTTTTTTTCTTCCGATAAGTTATGTATTCATTTAAGGTGCTTTCAAGTTCTTCTTGAGTGGGATTTCTCTCTCCTTAAAGTAATTTTACTTATCTACTTATATCTGATCCATTCTGTGGAATTAATATATCTATTTGTTTTGGGGACTATAGCTCTTAGCTAGTTACAGAGGCAATTAAGTAACTAAGCCAGAACTTTGAGCCCTGACTATATTGAAATAATTATGATAACAGTTATGCCTTGGCCAGCGTCTGGGTTTAGCCTTATCTCAGTTCTAAAATAGGGTGTCAAATAAGAATTAATATCCACAATTTGAATAGCTATCTTAGATGTCACTGGAAATTCAGTCACTTAATTATTACATACCCCTATTTTTTTTTTTTTTTTTTTTTTACTTAAGAGCCCCAAACTGAAGTTAAGGCAAACCTATAGAAATCTATACTTGGTATTGTTATTTTTCTCTTTTTATAACACTTGACCATGAAAAATGTTCACATCACCAGAACACATGGAAGGAAACTTGATTTGTTTTTAAGACATCTTTCTGAAGTGTCTAGATATATAATATGTAGTACTTTTACTAGTTATAGAAAATACTAGGTCAGGGGTAGTGACACACACTGGAATCCTAGCTTTCAGGGAAGGCTGAGGCAGGAAGAATACTCATGGTCAAGAATTTGGGACCAGCCTGAGCAAGAGTGAGACCCTGTCTTTATTAAAACTCAAAAACGTTAGTTTGGTGTGGTACTTTACACCTGTAGTCTCAGCTCCTTTGGAGGCTGAAGCAAGAGGATCTCACTTGAGCCCAGGATTTTGTGCTCGCAGTGAACTATGATGATGCCAATGCACTATGCTCTAGCCAAGGTGACAGAGTGGGATTCCGTCTCAAAAAAGGAAAATACTAAATACTTAGAATGTTGATCAGCTAGTAAGAAAAATGAGAATGTAATGGTTTAGAAACATGTAAGTCAGACTGAATTTTTAAATAACAATTTTAATCATAATCATGTAAGAGAAAATTCTTTCCAGAAGACCGAAACTGCTATAGTGTTTGCTCACAAGGGGTGTTGAGTACGCAAGTTCTAGGTCTCATTGTTATGGGAAAAATTGAGGGAGAGGCCTGACAATTTTTATAGAATTATGGAAAATGGGGACTTCTATCTTTTTTTTAGTAATAAGATTAAGTGGTAGAAGTTGCCAGGAGCTTAAAAATGCCCTTCTTATATTTTCTTTTTTTTTTTTCCCCCTAAAGGAACAAGATAAAAAAGTGGAAAACTCAAATAAAAAAGAAATACAGGAAAAGGAGGCAATCATTGAAGAATTAAATACAAAAATAACAGAAGAAGAAAAAAAAACTCTTGAGCTAAAGGATAAAGTAACAGCTGCTGATAAATTACTAGGAGAATTACAAGAACAAGTTGTACAAAAGAACCAAGAGATAAAAAACATGAAATTAGAGCTGACCAATTGTAAGCAAAAAGAAAGACAGTGTTCTGAGGAAATTAAACAGTTAATGGGGACAGTGGAAGAACTTCAGAAGAGAAATCATAAAGATAGTCAATTTGAAACTGATATAGTACAAAGGATGGAACAGGAAACACAAAGAAAGTTAGAACAACTCCGGGCAGAGCTGGATGAGATGTATGGGCAGCAGATAGTGCAAATGAAACAAGAATTAATAAAACAACATATGTCACAAATAGAGGAGCTGAAAACACAACATAAGGGAGAAATGGAGAATGCTTTGCGGTCATATCCACATATTACAGTTAATGAAGATCAGATAAAGTTAATGAATGTGGCAATAAATGAACTGAATGTAAAATTGCAAGATAGTAACTCTCAAAAGGAAAAACTTAAGGAAGAACTCGGAGTAATTTTGAGAGAAAAGTCCGATTTACAGAGACAGCTGGAAGACCTTTTTGAAGAACTGAGTTTTTCAAGGGACCAAATTCAGAGAGGTAGACAGACAATAGCTGAACAAGAAAGTAAACTGAATGAAGCACGTAAGGCCCTTAGTACAGTGGAAGATTTGAAAGCCGAAATCGTTTCTGCCTCTGAAGCCAGGAAGGAACTAGAATTAAAACATGAAGCAGAGGTCACAAATTACAAGATAAAACTTGAAATGTTAGAAAAAGAAAAGAATGCTGTATTAGACAGAATGGCTGAATCACAGGAAGCTGAATTAGAGCGTCTGAGAACACAGCTTCTATTTAGTCATGAAGAAGAACTTTCTAAATTGAAGGAAGATTTAGAAATTGAACATCAAGTAAATATTGAAAAACTTAAGGATAAGTTAGGCATTCACTATAAACAGCAGATAGACGGCTTACAGAATGAAATGAGTCAAAAGATAGAAACCATGCAGTTTGAAAAAGATAATTTGATAACTAAGCAAAATCAATTAATTTTGGAAATCTCAAAGCTAAAAGATTTACAGCAGTCCCTTGTGAATTCAAAGTCAGAAGAAATGACTCTTCAAATCAATGAACTTCAAAAAGAAATTGAAATACTCAGACAAGAAGAAAAGGAAAAGGGCACACTTGAACAAGAAGTTCAAGAATTACAACTTAAAACAGAATTATTGGAGAAACAAATGAAGGAGAGAGAGAATGACCTTCAAGAAAAATTTGCACAACTTGAAACGGAAAATAGCATTCTTAAAGATGAAAAGAAAGCCCTTGAAGAGATGTTGAAAATATATACTCCTGTTAACCAAGAAGAAAGATTGATTTTCATAGACTCCAGTAAGTCTATGCCCAAAGACTGTAACTGGCAAAAAGAAATAAAAATACTTACAGAGGAAAACGAGGACCTCAAACAACAGTGTATTCAGCTAAATGAAGAGATTGAAAAGCAAAGGAACACTTTTTCATTTGCTGAAAAAAACTTTGAAGTTAACTATCAGGAGTTACAGGAGGAATATACTTGCCTTCTCAAAGTAAAAGATGACTTAGAAGACAGTAAAAATAAACAAGAGTTAGAGTATAAAAGTCAGCTTAAAGCACTTAATGAAGAGCTTCATTTGCAAAAAACAGATCCAACTGCAGTGAAAATGAGGCGTTTTGTGTTTGATGACAAGGCTTTTACAGCAGAACCAGGGGAAACTGGTGAGGTTGTAGAGAAAGACACAACAGAACTCATGGAAAAACTTGAGGTAACCAAGCGAGAGAAATTAGAGCTCTCAAAGAGACTGTCTGATCTTTCTGAACAGTTGGAACAAAAACACGGTGAGATTAGTCTTCTAAGTGAAGAAGTTAAATCTTTAAAGCAAGAGAAAGAGCAAGTTCTATTAAGATGTAGAGAGCTAGAAATCATAATCAACCACAATAATAGGGCAGAAAATGTCAATGTACATGATGTTCAGCTGAGCTCTTTAATAAACGGAGTAGTGACTGTCACAAGCAGTGATTCTGGAGGATCAGTTTCTAAACTACATAAAGGTTTTGGTGAAGAATCAGAAATAACGTCTGCAGATAAACTTCCTTTTGAAAATATGACTGTTAGAAAAGAAAAGCAAGAACAGTTGTTTTTGGATGATTTGCCATCAGTAACAGATGACTCATCACCGTGGGCAAGTGAACCAAGTGAAAATGATCAACTTCAGAGGGAACTCAGTGTACTTAAATCAGAACAGGTACGGTTACTTCTTTATACATAGTAAAGCACAATGAAAACACATGCTTCAGAGTAAGAATCTTCACTTTGATAAACTATAATTCACATCCTTGTGAGAGTATTAAAGTGACCTTGATAATCATTTGAGCCTGTTATTTATCGTTTATTTTTCATTAAACGTTTATGCTTTTCTTTCAGTTAATCTATATTGTATATTATGCTCAGCAAATAAAACATCATAATGGTTTCACATTTTCTTTGGAAAGATGAGAGTTTAAATGACTTTGTTGAGAATGTCAGCTTTAGAAAAGTTATTAATTTGATTTCATAATATTTTGTTGTAATCTTAAAGGTTGGTTTCAGATTGTTTTTATTTTATACTGGTATTTTTAAGTTTCTACAACTAAAAGTGAACTCTTAAGCTGATTAGTCGTTTTTTTTGTTTTTGTAGTTATGAAATTATCTTTCGTTGGGGAAATAAAACTTGATTTAAGTCCTAGAGTTTTTTCAAAGTCTTGTTATACCTGAAGGGAAAAATACAATATATACTTTAAATTCAGTTAAAGAATTATATGTATATAATGAGTAATACCAGATCACTCTTGACAATTTATATTTACCACATACTGATATTAGAACAAGGAAATTCTACCGGGTATCTACAGTATGATGATACTAACCAAAGTTTTATGTGTTTCTCCATTTATATAACAAATATTTATTGAATCTCTTGCAAGGTGTAAAAGCATAGTGACAAAAGAGAAAAGGTTTCTGGTTTTGAATAGCATATATTCTAGTGAGGCAGGCAGATAATGAAATGAGTAATTAGAATAGGGATAAATTCTGTGAAGAAATAAAATAGGATAATGTGCTAGAGCAGCAGTTCTCAAACTGTGGGTTGGGACCCACAGGAACTATATTAAAGGGCCACGGCATTAGGAAGGTTGAGAACCACTGTGCTAGAGAATAAGGGGACATAGTGGCAGCAACATTAAATATGGTGGTCAGGAAAGGTTTTTTGAAGGAATTGATGTTTGAACCAAGATCTGAGGGAGAGGGTGGAGCCTGCTACAAGGGAATTAGAGCAGTTTTAAAGACATGTAAGTTTGAGGAACATAGTGAAGGGCTGTGCAGTTGAGGTTAGAAAAGGGAAGAATAAAAGAAGAGTTTAAAGAAAAAAGAAGAGAGCAGACCTTGGAGAACCTTATAGACTTTGTAAGAAGTTTTGATTTTGTTCTAGGTATAGTAGGAAGCCATTGGAAAGTTCTCTTTGTATTCGTATTTATGATCTTATGTCACATGTAGAGATATTTTACATATTTAATAGCCTAAATAGAGTCAAGAAATTAAAATTGTTTAACCATTAAAGCCTTGTTAAATGTCTGGGATTGTCTTAAATTTGTAATATGTGGTGATTACTCCTAAAAATGTCAGATACCATTTAAATTTTTTAAAAAGTCAAAACTAAATGGTTTTCTGAGAGAATATATATTATCAAAATAAACTCAAATAGAAGTGCAAAACCTGAGCAAATTAATAACCATTAAAGAATTTGAAATAGTTTTCCCGCTGCCCTTTCCTCCAACTAAAAATGGACTGAAACCATTTTATAAGTGAGTCTTATCACCTCTCAAAGTTTGTAATTGCTTAATAAAGTAATAGTAAAGAGGGAGAGGGAAGGAAAGAAGAAAGGAAAGATAGGAGGGAGAAAAACCAACCAGGCTATTTATTTTCTGAGGCTGGTGTAATATTGACAAAAAGACCTGATGAGAACAGAACAAGAAAATAAAAGATTATAGACTTAATCTCACTTATGAGTGTGATTGTAGAAATCCTTTAAAAAGCTAGCAAACTATTCAAGAATGGAAGAAAAAGTCAACATCTGAAAAATCTATTAATGTATTTTCAGCATTCATACATATGAGGAAAAACCTCATATGATCATTTTAATACATGCTGGAAAGAATCCATAAAAACATAACAACTCATAATTTTTTTAAAAGGAAATCAAGAATAGAAGGGAAACTTCTTAACTATGATTATGTTTTTCTTTTTTTTTTTTCGAGACAGAGTCTCACTACGTCGCCCTTGGTAGATTGCTGTGGCATCACAGCTCACAGCAACCTCTAATTCCTGAGCTTAAGCAATTCTCTTGCCTCAGCCTCCCAAGTAGCTGGGACTACAGGCACCCACCACAACACCCAGCTATTTTTTGGTTGTAGTTGTCATTGTTGTTTGACAGGCCCGGGCTGGATTCAAACCTGCCAGTGCTGGTGTATGTGACTGGCACCAGCTGCTTAAGCTATAGGGGCTGAGCCTGTGATAATGTTTTTCATTAAAAATACTCAGCAGATAACATTTCTAATGGTGAAACTAAGAAGCATTCTCATTAAAAGCAAGTCGAGGACTAGGATTCCCACCACTAACTTTACTTTGTCAACATTATTTTATAGTTTCTAGCTAATACAGTATGGCAAGAAATAGAAATGAAAAAGACAAAACTTTAAACCCCACACAATTATGTTCTGAAAATTACAAATCACTGAAGCACATTAAGACCTGATTATATGGTAATATACACTATGTTTATAGTGGAAAAATATGAAGTTAAAAAAAAAGTCAGTTCTCCCCAAATTGATCTGTACATTTCAATGTAGTTCGAATCAAAATTCTGAAATTTTTCACATCTTCAAAAACTGATTCTCAAATTGGTGTAGAAAAGGAACTATCTGGGAATAGCCAAGATAGTCTTAGAAAAATGTATTATATCTGATATTAAGACTTACTACTGCAAATTCATGGTAGACAATATCCTTCCATGTGGGCTAGACAGACCAGTAGAACATAATAGATAGCCAAGAAACATATCTAAATCCATGTGAAATTTAGAATGTAGTAAGAAGGCCCTACAAATCTGCATTCCAGCTACTTTTCTAGGCACTGGTGATATATTAGTAAACAAAAATAGGCAATAAAGAATAAATCTTATATTTTAGAGGGGTTAGATGGACATTAAATTTAAAGAAAGACAGACGAATGTATAATGTGTCAGATGGTAGTAAGTGCTGCGAAGAAAATTAAAATATGGTTCTGAGGCCAGAGACCCGCCGGAGGTGAGTGTGGGTGTTTTTTCACATGTGTGGGGTAGGTCAGGGAAGACGACTGGCGAGGTGATACCTGAACAGAGACTTGAGTGAAATGAAAGAACAAGCCATATGAGGAGGAAAAATTTATAGTATTCAGTTATTGCTTTTAGAACACCTGGCTTTTGATACTGGGGATGGGATGGGGAGTTAAGAAATTAGAGCCTACCTTTAGAAAAAAAATAACTGCAAGTTGCTTAAAGACACACACAAAAAGAAGCAGGACCTTGACAAAGGAAAGCACTTTCAATGAAGCATCTTTAAAAAGTACAGGAAAAGATTAATAAATTTGATTATATTTTTATAAGTAGTACCATAAAACAAGTTTAATCACAAGGACCAGATATTTGCCACATATAAAAAATATCAAGAAGAGGTAAAAATGGATAGAAGATATGAACAGTTAGGTATCTCAGAATAGAAAACCAAAATAAACATGAAGAGATACTTTGAACCATAGTAATTGAAACAATAGTAAAGTTGTACTTTCCAACCATGAGGTTGGTGAAATGAGCCTGATAATAAAATATGTGGTGAAGATGTGGGGCTATGAGTATTCTTACATTCTGAGAGCAGCATGAGTAAGGGCTGTTCTGTAAAAAATAATGTGGGAAAATCTAATACATTTTAAAATCTACGTTATGACCTAGCAATTGTATTTCTAGGTGGTTCTCAAAATGTAGTCCCCTGATCAACAGTATCAGGATCACTTGGAAACAAGCAGAATTCAAATTCTCAGGCCCCACCTAGACCTCTTATACCAGAAACTCAAGAGGAGGGGGCCGGGAACCTGCTTTAATAAGCACTCTAGGTAATTCTGATCCATTCTAAAGTTTGAGAACTTTAAAGTTTAGAAACACATATACTACAGAAGTACGAGCACATTTGTCTTAAGGGGAGAGGTATGTATATACATAACATATATACACACACATACATATATATGTATATGTATATATGTATATTTTAAAGTGCACACAAACTTTGTGGCCACCCTATGTATATATTTTGTTTGTTTTTTAGTGTAGCATTTTTTGAAATAGCCAAAATTTAGAAATAATTCAGTTAATGGACAAACTGGTATATATGCTATACCACAGTTAAATTATATTCACTTATATCTTTGGATAAATCTGAGGCATGGTGAATGAGAAAAGCAGTTTGTGTTTATTGTATAACATTTTATTCCATTTATGTAAATCCTTAAAAATACAAAATATAATGCATTGTCTATATATGTTGAGAAGTAATAGTATGAGAAACGAACTGGACTTGTATCACATTTTTGATAATGGGGAAGGAGTAAATGAGAACTTTGTGGATTATGTTTTGTCTATAATGTTTCCTTCCTAAACCAAAAAAGAGATGTGTAGGGAGGAGGGGAATAAGGAAAAATAAGGCAAAATGTTAGTATTTCTTAATTTGGGTTGTAAGTATGTAAGTGTTCATAACATTACTCTTTGTATTTCTCTGCATTTAAAATATTTTAAAACAAAAATCAAAAATAAGCCCTACTATCTATACCAAATATCAGAATTTACTATGAACTTGAGGTAATGAAGATGTTGTGCCACTTTCATTGTAAAAGACAATTGTATCAATGCAACAGAATGAGGAGGAAAAAATTAGACTTCAGATCTCTTATATGAATTTTTAAATTCCAATTTCATGTATATTCTCCCTTATAGTTAGTATATTCAGTGAAATGAGTTAATTATTTGATGTGTAATTTTAAAATTTTCTAATGTTTATATTTACTTCTAAGAATGATTTAAGGCTACAAATGGAAGCTCAACGCATATGCCTCTCTCTGGTTTATTCAACTCATGTGGATCAGGTTCGTGAATATATGGAAAATGAAAAAGATAAAGCTCTAAGCAGTCTGAAAGAGGAGCTTATTTCTGCTCAAGACGAAAAGATCAAGGAACTTCAGAAAATACACCAGTTAGAGCTACAGAATATAAAAACACAAGAAACAGGTAAATGGTTTCTGACTTTTAAGTGTCATAATGCCAGTAAGTATCAATTAGAGCCCATAGAGGAAAATAATTTACATATCCAGTCCTGGATTCATTTACTTCTATAATGCCTAGATGTTCATTTAAATACTTGAGAAAGCTAAAATCATTGACTCATTTTCTCATACGAAGTCACACTTCATCAGGAAAGCATATACAGGGTGGCCATAAAGTTTGTGTGCACGTAAATGTTATGGCCACCCTGTATAAAACAAACTGCCTATTTCTGTAATAGAAGAATAAATAAAAAGAATGGGAGAAGAAAGGAGAAAAGTGTAGTGCTTTCTGACAGGATAAGTAGTGTGAGGTGGTAGTGGGCATGTGTAGCTGGAATTTTAAGGAAGGTTGCAGTTCAGTACATCTGTTTTTGAGAATTGAGAATACAAAGTATGTAGGAAAGTATAAAGCTGGAGAGATTGGTAAGAGCTTAAACAGAGAAAGTGTTATGTACTCTGAATGAAGCATATTTAAGTTCTAGGCCAGGTGTCCTCAAACTATTTAAACAGGGGGCCAGTTATTGGAGGGCCGGACTGCTGGCACCCAGACAAGCCGGCTGCTAAGCAGGACAGGCAGCAACGGCAAAAACACCTGGCGGGCCAGATAAATGTCCTAGGCCGGCTGCATGTGGCCCGTGGGCTGTAGTTTGAGGATGCCTGTTCTAGGCTATTGATGATAAGACCTACTACAGGATTTTAAATAGCAAGAGTAACATAGTAAGATTTTTACTTAAGATGACACCACTGGCGTGGGTTGGGAGAAGTGAGATTAGTGATGGGAAAACAGGTCTGCAACTTTGGGAGTAATGCCAATAAATGAGATATTGCACTAAGAGTCGGTGAAGATGGAAAGGAAAGTTAAGTTTAAGAAGTAGGCTCTAGTCTGCAGCTAATATTAGCAGTAAAAATGGGAGGAATTAAGAATGATCACCAAGTTTCTGACTTGGGTAACTAAATTGAGGATAGTTCCAGTCACAAAGAGGACAAGGAGCAGATTTGTGGGAAAAAATAATAAATTCAGTTTGGACAATATTGAATAAGAATACCTATTGACATTGAAAAGAAATGTCCGGTATGCAGTTGAACATAGAAGTATGAAACTGAGGAGAGAGCAGTGGGTTCAAGATAAAGATTTAGAATCAACATGGTTATCTGAGATGAGAGAGAGAACCAGAGACTTAAGATGGCACCATGGGAAGCAGCAATGTTTAGAGCACCTGCAGTTGAAGAAAAGGAACCTGTTTATGAACTAGTTACAATTAACTTTTATCTTTAATAATTATTTCATCACACAGTTAAAGAACGAGGCTTCTTGTGTTTAGGGTAGCTCGAGGCCTCTACTTTTGCCTTTGGGAATGAGGTGGTTTGTAAGTTTTTCCAGTGAAATTTCCCTATTGAACAGAGTAAAAAGTTAAGAGAGGCTGGAACAAGAATACCATACTTCTTCACATCAGGAGTTTTGGGCTTTGAATTTACTAGAATTTTAAACATGTATTATTTTAATTCATATCCTCTTCAAATAGTCTATCCAGTGTTTTTTAAACTACAAGTCAATTAATGGATCTGTTGATGAGTGATAAAGTCAGTTTAGTGAGTAATGACTAGCATCTTCTTTTAAAAATATAAATAGAAGAGTAGAGGGCTGCATGGCATGGCTCGTGCCTATAATCCAAGTAGTCTAAGAGGCTGAGGTATGAGGTTGCTTGAGTTCAGGAGTTTAAGACCAGCTTGAGCAAAAGCGAGTTCCCATCTCTACAAAAAACAGATAAATTAGCCAGGCATGGTAGCATGCATCTGTAGTCCTGCCTCCTTGGGAGGGTGAGGCAGGAGGATTGCTTGAGCATAGGAGTTAGAGTGTCCAGTGAGCTGTGCGTGCACTGTAGTACCTGGACTGTACTCTAGTCCAGGCAACAGAGGGAAGGGCAAAACACTGTGTCAAAAAAATAAGAAAGAAAAAGAAAGAATTAAAAGGAAAGTAGGACAGAAAACACTGTATTATATAGCATGTAAGAAAAGTAAATATTGATTATTGAAATTTTAATTTCAGTTTTACATGGGTGTATATAATAGTTTATGATACTTCTTATGTTGGGTTATAGTATAGAAAAAGATTGAAAGCCACTGCCTTATAACATCTTGTGGAATAGAATTTGAAAAATCTTATAGTATTCCGAGACAGTTAACATTGAGCAATGGAAAATAACTTTGAAAGAAATAAAGAATTTAAAACTAACCTTATTGCAGAAAAGCTTTTAGTTGATATGTAGGGTTAAATATGGTAATAGTACTTAAATATTTAAATTGAACATCTTAATGCATTATCTTTTAGGTGGTAAAGCAAAGCCTTTACAGATGCTCATTGAAAAACTTCAAAATGCAGTGTCTGAAGAATATTCTAGTTTTTCACAGGTAAGATTACTTAAAAAGTACTTTTAGATAAGTGCTAAATTTTAAGTTGCTACTAATTTGATGAGCAGAATTATCTAACCTTGTTTTTTTCACTGTCTTACTGCAGAACAGCACTTAGAATTCAGAGGGTTTTTTTGTTTGTTTGTTTTTTGCTTGTATGAAAGATCTTTACTGGTGGGGCAGGGAGGCTGAAGAGTAGCACCAAGGAGGAGAGAAAAGGGAAGAAAAAGTAGAGAAAAAGAGGAGAGAGGAGGAGAGAGAGTAAAAGCAAAGCCCACTTGTTATATAGGCTCGATTAGGGGAAGTCTCAGAATGATGACAGGATGGTAGAGAATTCAGAGTTTTAACTTTAAATGAGCATTTACAAATTTCCTAATAATCTGTTTATAACAAAAGATATTCAGATATAAATTATCTCATCAATAGAACAGACACTAGTTGCTGGTGTTGCCAAAGATGAGTTACTTAATCCTTCTGTGTTTCAATTTCTTCATCTGTAAATTGAATATTCATGTAATTGACAATATAGTTTAACTTTTAATCAGATCACAAGAAATATGAAGAAATAAATAGTATCAGTAAACAGTTTATTTTTTAAATTTCAAAGTTGATTATGTCTATTTTTAGTTGCATGAGGGCAAAAGGTAAAAGGTATTTGCAGAACTTAACAAATGATTATGGAGCATGTGCTTTTGTTCTTTTTCTTTTTTTTTTTTTGAGATACGGACTCATTCTTCTGCACAGATTGGAGTACAGTCATGCCATCCTAGCTTGCTGTGTAACAACATCCAACTCCTGAGCTCAAGGGATTTTCCTGCCTCAGCTTCCCAAGTAGCTAGGACTATAGGCATGTGCCACCATGCCTAACTAATTTTCTTACTTTTATTTTTTGTAAAGACAAGATTTCACTGTGTTGTCTAGGCTGGTCTCAAACTCCTGGCCTCAAGCAATCTTCTTACCTTGGCCTCCCAAAGTGCTGAGGTTACAGGCATTAGCCACTGCACCCAACTTACATGTGTCTTATTTATTTATGCATTTGTTCTTTATGTTTGTTCTTCATTTACTTTTTAATTTCAGCTTAATGTGGAGTACAAACAACTAGATTACAACATTTGCATTTGTTAGGTAGAGTCCTTGTTGTACTTGTGTCCTGTACCCAAAAGGTGTGCCATACATCCTTACATTGTGCCCATTAAGTGGGAGCACACCAATCTCCTCCCTCTCTCACCCTTTCTCCATCCAACTTGAATTGAATTGCATTTTTCTCTAATGTGGACCTGTATTAGATTGTCTGCTGGCTTCATATTAGTATTTAGTGCATTGGATATTTGCTTTTCTGTTCTTGTGATACTTTACTAAGAAAAATTTGTTTCAACTCCATCCAGGTTAATACAAAATATGTAAAGTCTCCATCCTTTTATGGCTGAATAGTATTCCATAATATACATATACCACAGTTTATTAATCTTTTCCTGGGTTGATGGGCATTTAGGTTATTTCCACATTTTGGCAGTTGTAAATTGAGCTGTGATAAACAATCTAGTGCAAATGTCCTTATGATAAAATGATTTTTTTTCTTCTGAGTGGATACCTAGTAATAAGATTGTGGGATCAAATGGAAAATCTAATTTGAGTTCAGGATTCTCCATACTTCTTTCCAAAGAGGTTGTATTAGTTTACATTCCTACCAACAGTGTAAAAGTGTTCTCCTCTCTCCAAATCCACACCACTGTCTGCAGCTTTGGGACTTTGTGATGTGAGCTGTTCTCACTGGGGTTAGGTGTTATCACAGGATGGTTTTGATTTGCATTTCTCTCAAGATTAGGGACAGTGAGCATTGTTTCATGTTCGTTAGCTATTTGTCTTACTCAGAGAAGTTTCTGTTCATGTCTCTTGCCCAGTGATGGATGGGATTGTTTGCTTTTTTCTGTTGATTAATGTGAGTTCTCTATACATTCTAGTTATTCTAGATTCTAGGATAAGCCTTTGTCAGATTCTTAACACACAAGTATCTTTTCACTTTCCTTAGCTGTGCAGAAGCTTTTCAGTTTAATTAAATCCTATTTAATTAAGTCCATTTTAATTAAGTTTACTTTTGTTGCAATTGCCACTGAAATCTTTATAAAATCTTTCCCAAGGCCGATATCCTCAAGAGTTTTTCCCACATGTTCTTCTGTGTCTTAGATTTAAATCTTTTATCCATCTTGAGTCAATTTTTGTAACTGGAAGGTGCAAGTCAAAATTCCATCTTTTACATGTGGTTATCCAGTTCTCCCAGCACCATTTATTGAATAAGGATTCTTTTTCCAGTTTATGCTTTTGTTTGATTTATCAAAGATCAGATGGCTATAAGAAACTGATTTTATCTCTTGGTTAAATCTGTTCAGTTCCATATGTCTATGTCTATATTTTTGTGCCAATACCATGCTGTTCTGATTATTGTGGACTTGTAATATAGCCTAATGTCTAATGGAGTGATGTCTCTGGCTTTGTTTTTATTACTAAAATTGCCTTGGCTATGTGGTTTTTCTGCTTCCATATGGAACAAAGAACTATTTTTTCCAGTTCTTCAGATATGATATTGGTATTTTAATGGGGATTACGTTAAATCTATAGATTGCTTTGGGTAGTATAGACATTTTAACAATGTTAATTCTTCCCAGTCATGAGCATGGTATGTTCTTGCATTTGTTAATGTCTTCTGTTATTTCTTTTCTTAGGGTTTCATAATTGTCTTTGTAGAGGTCCTTTACCTCTTTTTTTAGGTATATTCCTAAGTATTTGATTTACTTTGAAGCTACCATGAAGTGAATTGAGTCTTTGATTAGCTTCTCAATGTGGTTACTATTGGCATATACAAAGGCTACTGATTTATGGACATTTATTTTATACCCTGAGATGTTACTGTATTTCTTGATCATTTCCAGGAGTCTTATAGTTGAGTCTCTGGGGTTCTCTAAATATAAGATTATATCATTGGCTTTGGATGCCCTTTATATCCTTCTCTTACCTGATTGCATTGATTAGAACTTCTAGCACTATGTTGAATAGTAGTGACAATAGAAGACATCCTTGTCTGGTTCCAGTTCTAAGTGGAAAAGCTTTCAGTTTTACTCCATTCACTATGATACTGGTTATGGATTTGTCATAGATGCTTCAGTCAGTTTAAGAAATGTGCCTGTCTTTTTAAGTGTTGAAGGATGCTGAATTTTATCAAATGCTTTCTCTACATCAATTGAGAGGATCACATGGTCTTTGTTTTTGCTTTTTTTGATATGATGGATTACATTTATGGATTTGTGTATGTTAAACCAGCCTTGCATCCCTGGGATGAAGCCTATTTGATCATGATAAATAACTTTAAATGTGTAGCTGCAATCTATTAGCTTAGATTTTGTTAATTATTTTTGCATTGATATTCATTAGTGAAATTGGTCTGTAATTCCCCTTTTTAGTTGGGTCCTTTTCTGGTTTTGGTAACAAGGTGATGTTTGCTTCATAGAACATGATAGAGGAGATTACTTCCTTCTCCATGTTTTGGAATAGGTTCTGTAGTATAGCTACAGGTACTTCTTTACAGGCTTGATAGAATTCTGGTGTGAAGCCATCTGGTTCAGGGCTTTTTTTCCTTGAAAGATTTTTATTGTTTCTTTGATCACAGTGCTTGATATTGTTTTGTTCAAGAGATCTGCTTCTTCCTTAAGTCTAGGGAGTTGGTGTGATTCCAGGTATTGGTCCATTTCCTCTACGTTGTAAAATTTCTGGGTGTAGAGTTTCTTGTAGTATTCAGAGATAATTTCTTGTATCTCTGTGGTGTCTGTTGTTACTTCCCCTATTTTGTTTCTGGTTCAGGTTATTAGAAATTTTACTTTTCTATTTCTTGGCAAATTGGCCAAAGGCTTATCAATTTTATTTGTCTTTTTGAAGAACCAACTTTTTGTTTCATTAATTTTCTGAATGATACTTTTGTTTTTTAATTTTATTGATTTCTGATTTAATTTTGGTTATTTCTTTTCTTCAGCTAGGATCTGGGGTTGGATTGGCTTTTTTCCATTTCCTTAAGATGATTCTTTAGGTTGTTGATGTTTTATCTGTCTTTTTCAGAGATAGGAATCTAACATGATAAATTTCCCTCTTAGGACTGGTTTTGTAGTATACTGTAGGTTTTAGTAATTTGTGTCTTCATTATTGTTGTATTTGAGGAATTAAAGAATTTCTTCCTTTATCTCTTCCTTGGCCCAATTGTCATTCAGCATAAGATTGTTTAGTTTCCATGTCGTTGTGTGGGGATGAAAATTTTTGTTACAGTTGAGTTCTACCTTAATTGCCTTGTGGTTTGACTGGATACAAGGCATAATTTTAATCCTTTTAATTTTGTTGAAGTTTGATTTGTGTCCTAGGATGTGATCTATTTTGGAGTATGTTCAATGGACTGCCAAAAAGAACATATATTTTTTAGGTTTGGGATGGTGTGTTCTGTATTTGTCTATTAATCCCATTTGTTCTAGGGTCACATTTAATTAAGTCCCTTGTATCTTTGTTTAGTTTCTGTAGAGGATCTGTCAGTTCTATCAGATAGGTGTTAATGTTCCCAGCTATTATGGTGTTATAGGCTGTCATATTGTTCAGGCCAATTAAGGTCTATTTCATAAATCTGGGAGCATTTAAGTTGGGTGCATAAATTATTTAGAATTGAAATACAATCCCTTTGTATTGTTCCCTGGACCAGTATGAAGTGACCATTTTTGTCTTTCTAACTTATTTTATCTGAAAATAAGATTACAATCCCCTTCTTTCTTAGGATTTTCATTTGCCTAAAATATTATTTTCCAACCCTTTACACTGAGTCTTTCCAACCCTTCACCCATTGTCCTTCAAAGTTAGGTATGTTTCCTGGAAATATATAGATGCCTTGTGTTTTTTTATCTAGTTGGCCAGCCTGTGTCTCTTCAGTGGGGAATTCAAGCCATTTACATTTATTGAGAAAATTGGTAAGTGTGGTAAAGTTTTTTGATCTTATTTTGTGATAGTCCGTGGCTTAGTTTTATCCTTTGCGCCATTGTGGAAGGTTTTGTCCTTTAGTTTCTGGGTGTTTACTTTGATGGAGGTCCATTGTGATGGGCATGTGGAGACTAGATCAAAGTACTTCCTAAATAGGTGGTCTTGTAGTGAATTTCCTCAATGTATATCAGTAAAAGATTTGATTTCTCCATCTATTTTGAAGCTTAGTTTAGCAGGATACAGAACTTTGGGCTGAAAATTTTTTGTTTAAGAAAGTTAAACATAAATGACTCATTCTCTTTTTGGCTTGGGAAATTTCACCTGAAAATTGTTGTCACCTGATGGATCTGCCCTTGCAAGTCAGTTGGCGCTTGTTCCTGGCTGCTTGCAGAATTTTCTCTTTCATCTTGACTTTTGACAGGTTCATTACAGTGTGTCTTCTCTTATTTATTGAGACAGCCCAAGGTACAATATCCCTTTATAAGGCGTGTTTTGGAATCGTTCATGATTCTTGGGAAATTTTCATTTATGATAATAGAGCTTTCATTCCTTTGGGACATTGTTCTTTTCTTTCAAGGATCCCTGTAATTTATGTTTGAATGCTTCGTGAACTTCATAATTCTCTGAGTAAACGTTCTGCTTTCTCTCTCTTCCTTTCTCTCATTAATTGCTTGGGTTAACTCAAGAGCTTTATGCTCTGGCTCTGAGATTCTTTCTTCTTTATGGTTTAATCTGTTATTGATACTTTCTACTTCATCTTTAAGTTCCCTGACTGTCTCCTTCAATTCATTAAGCTCTGCCATATTTTTTCAATGTTCTTATATCTTTCATCCATTTTTTAGGTCTTTTTTTGGATTTCCTTTTGATTATTTTCCACTTTCTTGTCAATTCTCTTTATTGTTTTTGCCATCCATATTTTAACTTCCCTTTCTTTTGTTTCCATTAATTCTTTATAGGTGGAATCATCTGCAATAGCTACCTCATGATTCATTTGGGGGGGGGGGTCTGTGCTTATTTTTTCATATTTCTAGAATTTTTCAATTTGTTCCTCCTCTTGTGTGTTTTCTTTTGGTTCACATCTTTCCCCTACTTCTTTCTCTTACTACTTTCTTCACTTTAAATTACCTTGTCTCTGAGCTTAGGTGTTGAAGTGGCCTTTTGGCATAAGGCCAAACGGAAGAGACAGGGTTAAGAGCAAGAAGGGAGAAAGAAAAGAAAAAGATTTTAAAAAGGGGAGGGGGAGTAAAAGGAAAGAACTGAAGAAAGGGAAAGAAGAAGGATAGAAAGAGACAGGAGAAATTGTGGTATATGGCAGGGTGCTTTGACCCACACTGAAAACTCCAAGGCTTTGGGAGGCAGACTGGGTGGTTTCTCTCAAGGTCAGGAGCTCTCTATCAGCCTCGACAAAAGCAAGACCCTATCTCCTCCAAATATAGAGAAAAGTCAGTAGTATATCTCAGTGGGGGACCTATCAATACCATCTTTCAAAGGTTAACACTAAAAGGACACCCTAGACCACAAGCTCTTGGCCTTCTTGAGCCAGACAAATGCTATAACACCCCCCCAGCCAGACCAATGCCCTCAGAGGAAATATAAAATAAAAATAGATAAAGAAAAATTTAAATATAATTATATAAAATGAATGAAAAAAAGGGCTTTCTTAATTGTTGTATAAGATATTTGTATGAGAAAAGTAGAAAAATCTCTAGCAATAGAGAGAAAAAAGAAAAGGTGCTAAAAAACTATAACAAAAAATGGAGGAGCCCTTGCTATTGAAGTGAAAGTGAAAAAATAAAAATACAACAAACGAAACAAGACAAAAACAAAAAAGAAAAAACTGAGGAAAAAATAGGGGAAAATAGCAAAAAATGAACAAAAAAATGTGTGTGTGTGTGTGTATTGTCTGCACACCAGGTTGCCCTGTGGTGTTAATAGACAGAGAATACTCAGGATGGTTTTACTGTTTAAGATAAGGCCTAGAAGCCACTTCTAGTTGCAGAAGAAACCCAGTCTTGTCTTCCTAACATATTTGCCCTCATTTAGGGCCTGGTCACTTTGCCATCATTAAGTCCCCACAGGATTAGAATCCTGAAGCTCTGGCCAGATTTCTTAGTAGTCACATCTTGACCTTCCAATTAGTACTCCCTCAAAGCAAAGTCACCTCCCAAGGGTGCAGAGGCCATTCAGCTCACCCCAGCAATGATTTCCTGAGCTCAGCAGGCGTGCCAGAGCCAGCCATGCACTAAAATCCTGCAGACTGTTCATCCTGCATGACCTTCCCACAATGGGGGTGCCCTGCTGGTAGCCAAGCGTATGGGAATTCCACCTCACTGGCACTCGTCCCAGCCACTGATGCTGCTCAAGTCCACTCACTTGCCCACGCTCCTCTGTGGCAATTCCAGTGAACCTCCCAGTCCAAAAACAAAGATCTGCAGGACATCTCTTTCCTGTCCCTAGTCCTCCACAGAAGGGCCAGCCCACCAGCCTCTGCCTATACCAGGTACTTGCCTTCTATGCTGGTCTTCCTTGGCTACAGCCCTCCTCATTGGCTCCCAGAGTCTCCTCCTGCTTCACTGTATCTCTGGAGTAATGTTTCTAGGTAGATTCCCCCAGCCAGAATTGACTGGAGTCCTCTCTCCCCTGTCTCACTGTGAGTGGCTAGTGAGGCAGTGTCTCTAGTCTGCCATCTTCCTCCAACCTGTGTAGGTTGTCTTAAATGATAGAATTATTTGTTGTTTAGGAGAACAACCAGAATAATACGTCAAATATTTTCCATTTTTTATTGTTTATAAACTATGGAAAACTGCTCTCAATGCTATAGAAAAGTATATGAATGTTATCTTTTTTTGATATTATTATAATTTATTTCTGATAACCATTTCTGAATTTCCAGCCTTGTCCTGTGGTATTTTTTCAAGGGTACTTAACATTACAGAGATAATATCAGAATAGGATTCAAGCCTAGAAGTGGTAGATTCAATTATAAGATATATTTTATTATTAGAGGAAATCAGAGAAAATTATAGTTTTGTACATAAAGGTTATCAATATTTTCCTGAATTTTATGTCATATATAGAGAAAAATTTAGACCAGGCATCCTCAAACTACGGCCCACAGGCTACATCCAGCCTGCCAGGGGTTTTTGCTGCCACTGCCTGTCCTGCTTGGCAGCCGACTCGTCCCGGGGCCCGCAGTCCAGCCCTCCAACGGTCTGGGGGACAGTGAACTGGCCCCCTGTTTAAAAAATTTGAGGACCCCTGATTTAGACATTTCTTTTACAGATTGATTTGGTGTATGGAGGAGTGCTTTCTCATTGATTTTTCTGTGCCATTTGGCTGTCTTTTGTATCTAGGAAAATAATATTTAATGATATTTCAATGCAGACATAAAAATTATTTTAATTACTTAAAATATCCAATTTTGTTAACAGACTTTATGCAGTGTTCTTGGTGAAACTTACACTCCTGCTTTAAAAGAGAAAGTAAACATAGAAGAGAGAGAGAATTTTGATGTTTATACTTCTGAAAATCAAGAACTAGAATTGCAAGATTATAGATGTGAATTTCAAGGTAAATAACAGCTTATCACAGGATTTAAATAGTATTTAATTTTCTTAAATAAACTGATGACATTTACTTTACCTTTAATCATGATTTGATCACTCAGCCAGGTTGAGTTTATTGTCATAAAATCTTGTCTTCCTTTCACATTCATGGAATCTTATATTCAGTGTACAGTTTTAATTTTTATAATGCTGTAATTGTAAAGATAATCAGAGCTATCTACATGTTTAACTTGTCTTCTTTGTCTTTTATTCCTCTACTCTGATCTTTTTCCTTATTCTAAAAGTTTTTTTTAAACTTCTAATACCATAGATCAGATCTTTAAAAGTTATCGTATTTATTGGATAAATTTATATCAATGATATACTATTTTAAAAATGAGAGGAAAATTGAGAAAGAAGAAGTATCTTTCTTAATACAGATCTGGTTATTACTTTATCTTATTAACAAATTATACTTTCAATTAATTTTTTGGTGTTCCAAAAAATTGGAACAGATAAAATGTTTCCTCCCCTTATTTATGTGGATATTGAACAAAATTTATGCAAATTAACGAATACCAAGTAAACATAACTTTTTTTTTTTTTAAAGACAGAGTCTCACTTTGTCGCCCTGGGTAGAGTGCCATGGCGTCACAGCTCACAGCAACCTCCAGCTCCTGGGCTTAGGCGATTCTTTTGCCTCAGCTTCCCGAGAAGCTGGGACTGCAGGCACCCGCCACGACGCCCGGTTATTTTTTTTTGTTGTTGCAGTGTGGCCGGGGCCGGGTTTGAACCCACTATCCTCAGTATATGGGGCCGGCATCCTACTCACTGAGCCATAGGAGCCACCCAGACAGAACATATTTTAATATGAAAGTTTCCAAGTTGTCTTTGTAGTAGGTGTTTCACATTAATGAGATTTTGATTTAGAATTACTAAATACATGAGGTTTACTTCCAGCAGGCAATTTGGTAAATTTTGTAAAGTTATAAGTAGGTGAATGATATTTATGGAAAGATGCAGACTTTTACTATAACATGGAATTAGTATAATTGTCTGTTTATCATTTAGACCTTCAAGAAAACATGCAAACGCTTCTCAACAAAGTAACAGAAGAATACAACAAACTCTTGGTGCTTCAGAAACGATTAAATAAGGTCTGTAAAATGGAAAATGTATTGTAATATTTGCATTTATTCTATTACCTGCTATTTTGTATGCTGCTTTGTAAACCAAGAATTTATAAAATAAGTGAACATGAAAAAGGAGATTGGGAAATTATAGTAGAGAATTCATAATGCTAAGCTGTAGGAAATTTTGCAAGTTGAAGAATATTTAATCCTTTTAAAGAGCTTTTGAAATCATGGTGAATTACAAACATCAAATTGTAAGCTATGTGAAACAATTGCATTTAATTTTATATATAGCAAAGTTAAAGCAATGGGTCTCACTGTTTTAGAGAATGTTGATAATTACTTCAGTTGTTTAGCACAGAGCTAATTCGTTTCACCTGGTGTTTTCTATGTCAGTTTTATTTTCATGTAGTTGTTTTAAAAATGTTCCTAGATTCCAGCCAAGGGCCAGACTTGACAGCAGGCCTTCCTAAAGAAAGGCAGTATAACAACTGCTATGTCAACTCTTTTCTGCACAGTGGTAATATGTATATTTCACGGTTTACCACCCTAAGCTACATACAGTTGCAGAGGCACCCCACAGTTTTTCTGGGGTCAGAGTCAGAACTGTAGTACATCACTGCCTGAGCTTTTGCCTTTATCTTCTAATTTTTCTCCTATTTTAGCCATACTGAAATACTTAGAATATCCCCCAATGAACCCTTATTGTTGACACACCTGAGCTTTTCTGCCTAATCCTGCCCATCCTCCTCTAGTCTCCTTCTTGTTATTCCAGTGAGTTCAAATGTGACTTTGTCTGTCATCTTCACCTGTCTTCCCTTAGCAATGTGTACAAGCCTATGCTTGTTGCATTTATCTTTTTCTGTTATTTTAAATACTTGACTACCCTTCTGTCTTTTTTCCATGTTATTTTAAGTCCTTTTACAAACTTGTGCTTGTATCACATTACTTTTTGTATTATTATAATTATTTGTTTACTCTATCTTTTCCATTGGATTCAAAGTCTTCATAATCAGGAAACCTGTCTTTTCTTTATTTCCAGTAAATCTTAATAAATGTTTGCTGAATGAATTAGAAAGGTTAGGCTGGAAACTTAAGAATTTACCTAATGGTCTCAACAGAGGCCAGGTTTCTGTTGAAATGTACTCAAGAAATTAATAGAAAGCTTAAAAAGAGGGGCAGCGCCTGTGGCCCAGAAGGGTAGGGTGTTAGCCCCATATGCTGGAGGTGACCGGTTCAAACCCAGCCCGGGCCAAAAGAAAGCTTAAAAAGAGTAATAACCAGGGCGGCACCTGTGGCTCCAAGCAGTAGGGCACTGGCCCGTATACCAGAGGTGGTGGGTTCAAACCGGCTCAGCCAAAATAAAAAAAGAGTAGTAACCAATTAAAACAGCCTTCCTGGGGAGTAAGTTTTTTCTTGTTGCTCACCTGAGTCTATAGTACCCTTTGTTCATCTGGTCTGGCAAGTCTAAACTCTTGTGTCTTCTGTAATTTGGATCTTCCTTATTTAACTAGCTTTGTTTCCTCCCCTTAGCCAAATAAATTCCTAGGATAGTTGTCTTTAATACTCACAACAGAGATCATTCTTTTACATATGTTCGTATTCTTTTTGCCTGATAGCCTTTCCAAATCAATGCCAAAAGTCTTTGAGGCCTAAATCAAGTTTGAGTTTCTCTGTAATTACTCAGATCCACATCAGTCTTCTGTATCATTAGAGTCAAACTCTATAATTTTGTACTTCTCTAATTGTTTAACTTTATTTCCTCAATTAATCGAAAAATCTGTGAGAGCAGATACACCATATATGTATGTATATATTTTTAACTGATTTTTTTGTTTTTATTCTCCCTTGTCACATGCTGATCATGTGGATTATTATGTATTTGATGAATGAATAAATTAACACACATATTCATCTGACATACTGCTGCTTAGTTTTAATATTTAAGGGAATAAATTGAGATTTATCTGTTTTTATTAGTTTCTTTTCTATTTTTTTGTTTGTTTTTTTTCTTTTCTTATTAAATGATGGCTGTGTACATTATCTATTTTTTACTGTAAAGAGCAGCATAGTAGTTGTCAGTTACCTGGTTGCACATGGGACATACCCAGAGACGAATATGGTATTAATAAGGTATTGATAAGGTAAAAGTTATCATTTATAAGTTGAAATTTCAAAAATTAAGTCACATTATAAATACTATATGAACTTTATGCTAAAATTCTGTGAAGTACTGTCTTTGCAGTAAAATGAACTCCTTTTTAGGTTTCAAAAAACATTTTAATGTAATTTCCGTGCCATGAAGAGAATGGAATGTGATCACTGTATCAACATGAATAGGGAATAACTTAGAATAATAATAAGAACAGAGTGTTAACTATTTGGGGTAATTTACCAAAAAATCTTAAATTCAAACTTGTTTTAATATAGATGTCAAAGACCTAGATCATATATTTGTGTGATTGCTTTTATTCTGCTGTTTTTTATAGATTCCGAGATGGCAAACAGACGGTATAAAACTTGAATTTGCAGAAGAAAACCTGCCAAGAGAGGAAATAGAGTTTTTATCAACCCATTCTCAGATAACCAGCTTACAAGGCATTGGTAAATTTTGATTGTATACAACAATCAGTATTTTATTTTTATACCAAGTATTTAGTAATTCTCTTTTCTAGTTTAAAATTTGAGACTAATTAGTGACATTGGAAATGCCAGCATAACCTCTCTGATCCTGCTTTTCTCATCCTTGAAATGAAAGATTTGGCCTGCTTATCTTTTTGGACTCTTCCCACTTCTTATATTCTATGATTCTAAATCGTTTTTAATTTAAAAGCATAAAGTTGTTGGATTTATGGGTACGACAGCCATGAGGGTAGAAAAAAATCTCAAATTGCTCTATTTGTGTTTTGTTGTTTTCATCACAATGAATTCAAATTGAAACCTGAGTTATTACTAAAATCATTTTTTTAAAGAAAAATGAATATTTTCTGCACACACAAAGTGATTGTGGCGTTTCACTAAGAAATGTATACTGAAATGTGTCTTTTCTTGTGTTCATACAGCAGATGTCAATCATAAAAGCAAGGTATCTTCTCCGCAAGATACTGAAAAAATTAAGCAACTTGAAGAACAAGTGCAAGCATTAGAAAACTTCATATCCTCTTTGCAGCGACAGTTGAAAGAAACTGAAGAAAACTATGGAACAGAGATTCATCATTTGCAGGAGAGACTTCAAGCTATTAATGAGCCCACAGTTCAGCCCAGGTATCCATTCATCTACTGATAATTTCATTCAGCAGTATTTGTAGCTTAGTGGCAATCATAGTATCACCTGGAATGGTTATTTTAAGACAACAATTTAACTTAAGCAAAATTGCCTGAAAGAGATACTATGTAGCATTTTTAGGAGGAGTAGGAGTTAAGTCTTTATCTTTGAAACATAGGAAATAGATGTTGAGGTAAACCAAAGGCATTTTTACTATAGAAAGTTTACTTACATTCTTATTTGGTAAAGATGCTGGTTGTTATTAATCTGCCACGTTAAATCAGGCAGTGTGCATGCTTTTGTGGTTTATTCTGTGTCTAGTCTTTGCTATTTTGATGTGGCAAATATTTAAGAATCTAAGATGGGGTCATTCTAGTCATGGCTGGATTTTCTCCACTTGATTGTCTAATGTTTAAATTTACCATGTCCAAAAGTAGAACTCTGCATCTTTTCCTCAAAATTTGCTCCTCTGCAGCCATGTCTATCATGACTCCTCTTTCTCTGATACCTCTCTCTTTCTCTGATAACCTCTCATCTAAAGAAATCCTGTTTACTCTGCCTTTGTACACTCCTCACCACCCTGCAGGTCCCTGCCATCATTGTGTCTCATCTTGATTACCCTAACTCCTGCTTGAAGTCTGTTCTCAACAGATGTAGTCAACCAGGTGCCAGAACCATGCTTTCAAAATTTAAGACAGGTCATGCTGTTCCATTGCTCTTCTTTCCTTACAGTGCCTCGGTAAAGTTTTACATATTAAGTACCCATTACCTCCTCTACTTCTTACTGACCTGCTGTGCCTCTCTCAGACCACACAACCTTCTTGGGATCCTCAAACAAGCATTATCAGTATGCTTTTGCTTTAGGGAGTTCTCGTGAGCTGCTCCTTCTACCGAGAATGATCTTTTTTGAGATACTTAGAAGGCCAATACCTTCATTTTCTATGGATTATTGCTCAAGTGTCATATTTTCATGTTGATTACTCTATGTAAGTTAAAATGCCCCCTAGAGTTCTCACTTTGTCACCCTCAGTAGAGTGTCATGGCATCGCAACACCAGGCTATTTTTTAGTTGCAGTTTTGCTGGGGCTGGGTTTGCACCTGCCACCCTCAGTATATGGGGCCAGCACCCTACTCACTGAGCCACAGGTGCCACCCAATGGTGTCTTTCTTTATGAGAATACATACATTCTGTACACTTTATACAGTGTATATTTTCTTATATGTATTATATATATTCAAATAGATATAAATTTGGAAAGGAATAAGTTTATAGGTTTATTTTTATTTTGTTTATTGTTTAACTCTGATGAAGGACTTTAAGCTTTATAAGCATGGGAATCTTTGTCTATTTAAGTCACCGTTATGTCCCAAACACTGATACTGATTCCCTACACATAATTCCCCACAAATGTATTCCCTGGGGCTCAGTGAGTAGGGCACCAGCCCCATATACCGAGGGTGGCGGGTTCAAACCCAGCCCTGGCCAAACTGAACAACAAAAAAAAAAAAAAAAAAAAAAAAATAGCCGGGTGTTGTGGTGGGCACCTGTAGTCCCAGCTATTTTGGAGGCTGAGGCAAGAGAATCGCCTAAGCCCAGGAGTTGGAGGTTGCTGTGAGCTGTGTGATGCCATGGCACTCTACTGGGGGTGACAAGGTGAGACTCTGTCTTTACAAAAAAAAAAAGAAATGTATTCCCTCAGTACATATTTGTTAAATAAATGAACAGTTTGTAATTTTAATTGATAAGTAGGTTAGGGTATATAACTATCTCTGTAAAATTCCCAGAGATTTAATCTAACTTGGCTGTTTCTGCTATTCTGATGTCTGCATAGGTACCTGTTAATAGAACTTTAATGCATGGGAGGTAGTGGACAAATACTGAATGTCAATACTTCTTTAAAAGCAGTTTGTTACTCCCTCCTTTATTTGGAGCCTGTATATATAGGCTTTGAATGCTCACACAGTATTGGCACAGCCTTATATTTTTTTTTAGGTCATTGGTTCAGAAACAACCATACATTAGAAACACTGGAGGTTTTTGAACTTTGGTATTTTTTAATACTTAAAACTGCAGGTTACTGGATTATACATTTAGAGAGTCAGACTGACTAACATTGAGATGGAAGCTGCAAATGTGTTTGGAACAAGATAATTCTGAGGCATGCAGCCATTGGATTGACATTTGGAAGCTACTCTGTAGGCCCACTGATAGGGCCCTCTGATAGGGAAGAAAACAGGTAGAGGCAAGACCTCTCTAATAACCAGTCAGTGCTTGTCAAGTAATCCTCCAAAGCTTAAAGAAAAGGGAGATCTCTGGCGTATTTTGTGTTCTTGTATTTGGGCTTCTGCTAGCTCACCACACTCTCAGAGTTTCTATAATACTCAGTGGAAGTGTGCTGATAATGCCTTCCAAATAAAGCCATTAGTTTACTCCTCTTTCCCCACAAAGTTTTTTTCATTACTATGGTTATTCTTTCTAAGAACAATGAATCAAAGTTATTTCTTTTAAATATTATCAAGAATTTTGGATACAACTGAAACATTTTGAATATACTATCCTGTGTAGGTAGACTTGAAATAGTTAAGAAAAATAATTAAGTCATTCATTTAACAAATGCTTGTTGACTTCATCACTCTAGAATCTCACTATGGGTTTCGAAAGATCATAACTTTTAGAGTCAGACAGATCTGCATTTGACCTCTGATTTGACCTTTTATTAGCTATGTGATCTTGGACAGATTATTTAAACATCTTTATATAGTAACAGGGATAATAATAATAATTACCCTTAGAGTGTAAGGATCAAATGAAACAGTAACTTAGAAGAACCTTGGCTGTATAACATGGAAGAAAAATTAGGTGTATATAAAATGACCCTTTCCATCCAGGGACTTCAGTTTAATCATTTAAATAATTATTCCCAAAATAGCTTTTAAAAATAGTGGTTGGAGAATATAACATAGTGATATGACCAAACTGATGGAATGAAACCCATTTATGCCTAATGTTGAATTGTTGGAATGATAGTGACTATTGGGAGTCAGTTTCCCAAATCCAGTTGACCTGATTCAGTTACTCAGCTGAGCCAGAAAGTTTCACTGAGATACAATGGTAATCAAAAGCAAAAATGAGTGAAAACTAAAAATAAAACTGGAGCCCCATACCTCAGGTTGGATAGAAAATAAAGGAAGCTTGCACAAGTCTCAGTGTAACCAAGAAAAGTTTTATTTAAGAACAAGGGGAAAGTTTAGAACACTTCCATAGAGAGTGGGGAGTGGCTCCCTCTCATAAAGGAGAAGAGGTGAGAGAGACACACACGAGGGCAGCAGGGAGGCATAAGTGCCTCTTCCCCTCAGTTTGAAATAGGTTGTTTTCCATCCCTGCACCTCCAGGCATCATCGCCCTTTTCTGTTGGTCATTGATTACCTAGGTTATCTCATGTCCACATTCTTTTCCCTTTAGAGGGGAAAACTCTTTATTGAGTGGCCAATGATCCTGTGGACCCTCCAGACATCCTGGTTCTGTAGGCCAGGCTTCCCTCCCGTCCCTCTCGAAGCCCCTTTCTTTGCATCCTTTCTCAGTGACTTGGAAGCTATGGCCTACTGCTCTGATTTTTCACGCTCGTCTGCCTCCTGAGGGCACCTGTTATTACATGGTGCACAGAGTTAGTCACTGCTACAGATATTGATATACTGGGAGCTTGTCAAAAATTCATGCAAAAATTCACAACTTTAACGTCTAGCATCAATGGGTCAAACGCACATCTGTGGGATTTTTCAGTGAACATTTCTGTTCACCCAAGACTGCGTGTAGGAGTAGCACCAGGGATATGGAAAAGAAAGGTGAATATTGAGACAGTGTAATGGAAGGAATGTTGGGAACAAAGCAGAGCAACTGTCAAAGATGTCTCTGTGTTTGAGCCTAGGGAATATGGAGAATGATGGTACGTTAACATAAATAGGGAAATAAGCAGAGGGTGGGGAAGGAGGAATTGTAAGGGAGCAACATTGAATTCTATTTTAGCCAGACTGTTTTTTTCAATTTGGGGTAATCACTTCAAATGCTATAAAGTTTACAGAATGAAGTCATTGTGGACTATGTGATACATGCTTTTTGGATCATAATAGCTGGATAGATGATGAAGGGAGTTTTCTAGGCTGTAAAAATAACATCCAAGACATAAAACCAGGGATCAGGATCGTATATGCAAGGGACAGTGAGGAGAACAGAGACAGAATGGTGAAAATGATAGAAGAACTAGGAAATGGGAGGGTGAGCCATGAGTGAGGGAAAGGAATGAGTATTTAGAAACATGGGATGGACATACAGGATGATAAGGCCGTTTACAGCAGGAAAACTTAAATGGCTCATAGCATTTGAAAGAAAACATAATCTCAAAACTAAAGACATACATGTTCTAGCAAAGTTTTAAGATTGTTATGACCCCTTATGGTGACGTTTTGAGAAAATACTTAATACTGTTATAGGAATAAAATTGGTATAACCTTTTAGTATTAAAAAGTATTAAAATTTTAAATACTCAGCTTAATAAATATAAGATTTTATCACATGAAAACACCCATGGAAGTGTATAAAGATATGTTTGCGAGGATCTGTATTATAAGGTTATAATGTAAACATTTGGAAACAAGCAAATGTTCATCAGTGGGATTAGTTATGTAAGTTATGAAAGGGGACGGTGATATAACTTATCTCTGGCCAGTTTGGGACAGAGTGGGAATTGTAGAAGAGAATAGGAGAAGGAAGAGCATGTGGAAAAGAGGAGAATGGAGTGAAGGCAGCGTGGTTGCACATGAAAATGGGCATGAGAAATAATATTTGCCAAAAATGAAAAGCAAATCTTGCTCTTTATAACTTTTCTCACAATTCCTAAACACTAATCTTATTTTTATGACCCAAGTTAAGCATTTTTTTTATAAAGTAGTGAATGTATAGTGAGTGCATGTAAAACAACACAAAATACAGCCATGAATACTAAAAGATAGGGGAATAGATTAAAAACAGAAAAGACCAGAAGTGACTATGTGTACGTTAAGATTCTTTCTTTACCACCTCTGGTCTCCAGTTGCACTAACTAATCATGTTAGTACTGATGTGTACTTATAGAAAAAAATCAGACTTTTTGCTATGTTTATGTGTATATGTTAAAACAAGTTTTTTAATAAAAGTGAGATTTTACAGACTTTTTCTTAATAATGTATCTCAAATAACTTTTTAAAAATGTTAGCACCTATAAATAGGTTCATGTCATACATTTATAGTAGACTTTCTAAAATGGCCTGTAACTCATTTAGTGATCTGTTAAAATACTGTCATTCAGTTGTATTACTTTTAAGTAGAAAAATTAGTTAAAAATATGATTTCAGTTATATACTCATAACCCTTGCCTTATCAATTTTTATTTCCCCTGCCCTCAAGTACATTTTGTGTACAGTATAAATTTTGGATGAACAGCAAAGCACACACTAATTCTTTCACTCTTTTTTATTTATATTTAGCTTCTCCATTGATTCAATGGTAATTACAGAATCTGATACACAGAGGAAAATGTATCCTGGAAGTTGTCTAAAAGAGAATATTGATGGTACAATAAAGGTATTTTATTTTTGATCTTTAAAATGTTACCAACTGATTTAGTTTTTCTTACTATTACTGTTGTGTACGATTTACCAGTTATCAAATAAGTAGCTGCTGAGAAGTAAGCATAATAAGTAAGAGGGTAATACCTTATATAAAAAACGCAACTATATAAGTAAAGAAACTAAGTGTATTTTCGTGGCCTAGGAAAATCACAGAGAAAGTTAAATTTGAGGCATCTTTCTTCTAAATATGTCACAGTTTAAAATTGCATTGTTTTGTATAACATTTATGGGCTGTATTTATTCCCATAAAAGAAAAGCATAGCTTTTTCTTCCCACCGTGGGAAGTTGGACCAGGCCATCTCTAGTGTTTAGGAATCTGCAGGATGCAAATGCTAGGGCTGGGATAATGGATTAGGCCTCTTCCAGTAGGGTCTGTATGATAAGTAAAAGATCTACATTGTTTACAGTGCGAGTCATCTAATTAAACCACCCTCTGCCTTTTCCTAGCATTGTATTATTCCCAATTTCTCATACCCACAACTTTTCTCAAACATGCAAAACCCTGGTGTTTACTTTGTAGATTTTTAGCCCTTAAGTCCCAGCTGTAATATAGATCATTGCCTTCCATTCTGGGTACAGGGGAGAGATGTTAGTCACAAGCCTTATTCATCAACGTTCATCCCATATGGAGTATTTGCTTGGATGAAATTCATATAATTGGTAAATAAATAAATATTTTCATACTGAGAACATCTTTACAGTTTTGAAAAACCCTTAAGATGAGCATTGTAGCTCAGGCCTGGGCTATAAGTTTCAGACTAGCCTGAGAAACATAGCTAAACACCTCCATACCCTGTCTCTACAAAAATTTTTTTTTAATTACTTGGGCAGAGTGTCATGCTCCTCTAGTCTCAGCTAGATGGGAAGCTAAGGCAGGTGCATTGTTTGAGCCTATGATGATACCCCTGTACTTCAGCCCAGGTGATGGAGTGGTGAGACCCTGTCTCAAAAAAATAAAGTTTATGATTTTTTTTCTATTACAAATTAATAAAAGCCATTTGTAGTTCTAGAATATTGGATACTCTTCATAAGCACCAAAAAGAAAAGAAAATTTGCTTGTAATTTCATGAGCAAAGATAGCTACTATTTAACATTTTATTAAATGGAAATATATACATATATTTAATTAGTTATATTTAATAATCCTTATCCCACCCTAGAACTATATGTTAGTAATGTTGAATATGTAAATATATTTCTTTCATTGCTTTTTTAATTATTAAGTTCGTGGCGGTAAGTGTAATTATTCAGTAGAGTTACTCACTAGAATTATTTTTAATTAAGAAACAAGACTGAGTTTACATGGATAGAGCTGGAACATCTTCTTCTTAGCACAGTATCTCAAGAATGGAAGAAAAAGTATCCAATGTACTCAGCCCTACTATGAAACTAATTTATAGCTTTCATATGAAAGCCCAATTATAGCCCAAGCATATGGGGCAATATTTACTTTGAATTCTGCCACATTGCTGCCTATGGACTCTCAACCCCAATACACAAATGTATTCAAATTATTGACCAAGTCTAATCCAGTCACCTGGATTTAACTGACCAGCCCTTGTCAGACCTGGATAAGGAGTTCTTTACAGATAAAAACAGCTTAATGGAAAATATGCAACATAAAGCTAAGTATGGGGTTGTCACCAATCAACAGGTAATTAAGGGACAAGCCTTACCCACTGGGATGTCTGCCCAGAAGGCAGAATTGATTGCACTAACCAGAGCTCTATATCATGGAAAAGGTAAACGCATCAGCATTTATACAGATTCCAAATATGCCTTTATGGTGGCATGCTCATGAAGCTATTTGAAAAGAACGTTGATATCTTAGTTCTGGAAATAAAGAAATGAAATATGGACCTCTGATTCTTGAACTATTAAAAGCAGTTTTACTACCAAAAAGGTAGCCATTATGCACTGTTGGGAACATTAGAAAACAAATACTAATATGTCAAAAAGGAACACTTGGCTCGGCACCTGTGGCTCAATTGGCTAAGGCGCCAGCCACGTACACCTAAAGTGGCCGGTTTGAATCCCCAGCCCCGGCCCGCCAAACAGCAATGATGGCTGCAACCAAAAAATGGCCGGGCGTTGTGGCGGGCACCTGTGGTCCCAGCTAATTGGGAGGCGGAGGCAGGAGACTCGCTTGAGCCCAGGAGTTGGAGGTTGCTATGAGCTGTGATGCCATGGCACTCTACCCAGGGGAATAGCTTGAGGCTCCGTCTCAAAAAAAAAAAAGAGTTAGGCGTCTTTGTTTATTTTTCCAAACCAATAAGGCAGTTTGTTTTGTCATGGAAAAGTAATCATTGAAAATGTTACACCTGATAGCCTACCACCTGATAGCCTACGTATATAAATTTGCTTAACCTTTGGCATAATGATGTTTTTTTCCAGGATGCTGACACGATGATTGTGTGTAGGATGTTTATGTGTAGTTGAGTGAATTAAAAGTTTTAGACAAATAGAGTGTATGCACTGCATATTCCTAGGACTGTCTTTTTGAGTGATTTGGTTTCTGAGAGCCTTGATTTCAAAATGTTCCAAGGCAGTTAGGCATCTTTCTATCTAAATCTGCCAGCCTTTTGCTTTAGGGATATATATTTGGATTTCCAAGAATGTGATGATTTAGCCAGGTAGTCAGTTCCTATTAAACTGTGAGAGAGGTCTTTGGCCTCTATTGACTGGTGCTTATTCCCCTCCCCCGCCTTGACTGGTGCTTATTAAAGATTTAATAAACACCTGTTATTTGCAGAATGTACTTCCACCATGAAGTGGGAGCCCTGTGGTGAGCAGGGCCAGTTGATAATTCTTTATTATTTTTCTTTTTTTTTAAATTTTTATTAGATCATAATTGTGTACATTAATTCTATCATAGGATACAGTGTGTTGCTTCCATATGCAGTTTGGAAAACTCACATCCAACTGGCTAACAGCCATCATGTCTTTCTCATAATTGTTGTGTTAAGACATTTATATTCAACCTGTAGACAAATTCACATGTACCCTAATAGGATAAATTATAGGCGTGATCCTGATAATTCTTTAATACTCTATTTTAGAGTTCTTGTGACGCAGCCTTGTAGTGAACTTCTGAATAAATGTAAGTAATGAAATGTGGTGGATTTTAATTTATA
>CAUYQV010059310.1:0-39038 GCA_963574575.1 Galagoides demidoff | reverse complement strand
CCTCCAACTCCTGGGCTCAAGCCAGTCTCCTGCCTCCGCCTCCCAAGTAGCTGGGATGACAGGTGCCCGCCACAACGCCCGGCCATTTTTTGGTTGCAGCCATCATTGTTGTTTGGTGGGCCCGGGCTGGGGATTCGAACCTGCCACCTTAGGTGTACGTGGCTGGCGCCTTAGCTGATTGAGCCACAGGCGCTGAGTCCTAAACTATTATTTTTTAAAGGTGTATTTGCACCTATACTCCTCATGGGATGTGAAAAGCCTCCATTTTATAGCACCCACCCCTTGCCCCATTGAGTTGCTCATCATTCTTTGAATGTGTTCAATTTTATACGTGAAATGCTGATGCAATTTGAAGAGTTTTAAGATTCTATTTGACATTTTGATGAAGGAAATAGCCTTCCTATATGTTTTTTTCTTTCATGGCATCCCAAGGCTATGACAAGTTAAGCATAGATATGAACTAATTAAGTTGAAAATCTGCTGAGCTTCAGGGATGTTACTATGTTACCAACGGACAGTGGTAGATAAGACTGACTTCTCTTAAATATCTCCATCTTCATTTCTTTATATTATTTTCCATCTCACAGGACATTTTCCATGTTCAACTCTGAAGATGATATTTATTAGAGATTCTATGCAGTCAGCCTTTATCATATGAAGGAAGTTGTCTCTATTCTTAGTGTATGCAGTATTTTTATACGACTGTTGAATTTCTAAGTCATTTTTCTGCATTGTGTTGAACATTTTATCCTTGATTTTGTTAACATAGTTACTTAAACTGATCAATTTTTCTAATGAGAAACATCTTGAATACCTGAAATAAACACTACTTGATCATCATGCAGCCTGATTGGTTCTTACGGGTCAGTAGTGTGTCAGTCAGCATTTTCATGTGCGTGTTTATGAGATGCACTAACTTATTAATTTCCGTTCCTGTAACATCATCATAATTATGAAAGCAGTAGTATACTGGCTTCCTAAGATCAGCCAGAAGTGTCATCTTTCTCTGTTCTAGAATGAGTAAGTATGAAATTGGCACTGTTTCTTCTTTAAATATTGGTAAAAGGTGTCCTGTGAATTCATCTCAGGTAGAAGATTTTGATTTTGTCATTGTTGTTGCTATTGTTCATGTCTTCATTATGAATTAAACTTCTTTCAAAGGTATACAGCCATTTAATTTTTTTGGTCAGTTTTAATGAGTTTTTCAGTCAAGAAATTTTACCAGTTTATATAGAGTGACAACTTGAATGGCACGAACCTACTCATAACATCCTTTCGCTATCTGTTAAAGGCCAGTGGAATCTATACTGATACAGCCTTTCATCCATTTCTTTCCCATACCTATTTTATTACATCCTTTTTGTTCATTATTCTTTCTGCTTCACATTGGAGATTTCTGTTGATCTAATTTTAAGTCTACTAATCCTATCTTCTGATTATCTATTTTCCTGTCAAATCCAGCAGAATTTCATTTTTCCAATGTTTGATTTTACTCTCTTCCAAAATGTCCTTTTAGTTCTTCCTTGTGGACACTGATTCTCTATTGAAATTTTCCATGGTTTTTTCATTTGGCCTAACCCTCCTCTGTTTTCTTCAATGTATTAGTCATAGTTATTTTCAATTCCCATATGCCAGCTCTCATATCTGATTCATCAGTAAGTCTACTCTTACTGTGTCTTTTTTTTTCCTTCCATCTTTATAATTTCACGTTTTTCTCTTTGCTCATCTAGCAATTTTTCTTTTTTTAAATTTTGAGCCACACATTGTGGATAGATAGATGCATGGATCCTTTAAATGATATCTTCCTCCAAAGATAGCTCCCTTCTCCTCTATTAAATGTGAGGGCCTGCTCTTCCCAACAGAGGTGGAATGCATTGCAATCATAGTTGGACTGTGGATACCTTAGTTTGTCAGTGTTCCTTATGAATACCCCTCTTCCGTTCTTTCAATTGATAACCTGCAAAACATTGGTATTGTCATTCCTAAAGAAGAAAGGAATTTCAATTATACTCTTCTGGGGTGGCACTTGTGACTCAGTGAGTAGGGCTCTGGCCCCATATACCAAGGGTGGTGAGTTCAAACCTGGCCCTGTCCAAACTGGAACAAAAAATAGCCAGATATTGTGGCAGGCACCTGTAGTCCCAGTTACTCGGGAGGCTGAAGCAAGAGAATTGCCTAAGCCCAGGAGCTAGAGGTTGCTGTGAGCTGTGACTCCATGGTACTCTACTGAGGGCAACAAAGTGAGACTCTAAAAAAAAAAAAATTATGCTCTTCTGGTATTTTTGCATTAGCTCTTACTTGCACACCCTTTATAGCTTTATCTCTGATAAATGTCTCAACGGCAATATCAGGTGAATGTTTGAGGCAGAGACCCTCCTCACAGTGACAATCGTATGCTTCTTTGGGTGTGGCCCTATCAGTCTATGCACAGACCCAGGATAGCAACAGAAAAACTAATTGCTTAACCAGGTTACTCAAGGTTCTAGACTGTCACCTTAGGTGACACGTGGATATGTTAGCCAAATATTTGCTGCTTCCTCATTCCTCCAATATATTTTGCATGTTTGAAACCTTCTTCCTAGTATCAGCAAAATGCCTTTAGAGAAGAAACTGGTAAGAAACAAAAATCTTAAACTCTAGACTATTTTGAAGTAAAATCCAGACATGTCAGTAGACATCTCTAACTTACATCTCTTTTAAAAAAATTAAAAAAATTCCAAATCTAAAATTATTAACAATATTCAGTATTGTATTACTATATTTAAACATGCAGTCAGCCTCTCCCCTACTCCTTGTTTCATTTGTTTAAATCCAGATCAGGATTGAGTTCATGCATTTCAATTTCCTAATATATCTTTCAATATTCATAATATATTAATATCCCATTCTACCTTATTTTTGTTATTAATTTCTTAAGAAATCTAGCTCAATTGCCCTGCAGTCTCCCACTGTCTGAGTTTTGCTAAATGCATCCCCATGGAGGTATTTAATACTTTCCCCTCTTCTTGGATATAATCTTTAAACTAATGATTAGTTACAGAGTCTTTTTTAAAGATTCATGTCAATTTACAAGCAATAAATATATTACAGATCGTCTTTTTATGTCCATTAAGAGATACATAATTTCCAGTTGTCCCTATTTTGGGGAGCACAATACTAAATTATATGTGCTATTATTGCATTAATGCTAGGTTTACCCACTAGGTTAAAATTCAACATGTGCATAAATAGTCCTGTATATTTTACTGCAGTAGTCTACAGGACTTGTGAGGTGTCAGGTACAGACAGTATTTTAATACATATTTAATTTAATGAATAAATGAAGGCAGTATGTATCTCATAGCTTGCGTGCTATGTATTTAGGACTCCAAATTGATCTTAGCATGGTACCTTAAGAGGCCTGTGCCCTTTACATCTTAGCTGGAATAAAAATTATTCCACAATCTATGTTGATTAAGTTTAATATGGTTTAAAGTTTATATAATTAACAACATCATTTCACTTGTCATAAAGGCCTAAAGTCAATGAAATAAGTACCTTAAGCTTATAAATCTCTGTGATGTTATCTTCCTGAGGCTAATTTTGAGATGATGCTTAGTATAGTTCTTAATTATAGCATGTTACATCCGTTCAAATTGCACCAAAGATCTTTATGCTGCTTGAAACTCAAATGGCTAAATGCAAGTAGCCAGTGGACCCTTAAAAAAAAAAGTTTATGATATGAGAAACCACATTTTGTGTTAGTGTTAAGTAAGCTTAGTTAATTCTAATGGCATTTTTTCCTTTATTCAGCAGACATGGGTCATTTCCATAAATGCAAATTTAGGCAAAGTTTTGTATTTTCATTGCTTTTACTTCTTTTTTGTTATTTGAGTCATACATCCTCAACTTACACAAAACTAATTCTCAGTCTCTAATTGGAAATAACTTATACTCTGGGCTTCATTTGCTCAGCCTGCAATACAAAGTTCAAATGCAAAACAGGGCTAGCACTATGCAATTGTGTATCCACATTTCAGTTGATAAATCATTCAGGCAGAACTCATTTATCAAAAATACAATTTGCTTAAGTCAAAGTTGTTTTGTGTTCAGGCATACTAGGCTGGTTGTCCAGCCATTACTAAATAACTTACCAAATTCAGATTTATTTGAAATACACAAAAAATAGCCCATAGTAATAGGAAATACAAGTCCCAATTTCTGGGAATAGTACATTGGAGTAATTTTATGTCATTATTATATGTGGCATATCCAATAGTCAAATATTTAATGCATATTTCAACATAGACAGAATAAGCAGAGTTTAATACATATTCTGTCATGACTTTTTATTATTTGCCATAGCTATGGAGCACATAAATTGTGCCATCTTATTACATGTGTAGAGGTGTGGTGCTCAGTTCGGGGAAGGTGAATTAGGTTCCATATTTAGACAATCAGGCACCAGAGTTGGGCACTTCCCCTTTACACTGACTTGCTCACTTCCTAGTAAACTGGGCAGTTAGTAACCTTTCTATGTCTCCTTTACTCACCTTGAAACAGAGATTGTTGATAATCGCTCTATATAATCTAATAAGGACTAAAAATTATGAGATAGGTGTTAAGCAAGCTTGGTGGATATTGCTGTCCAAGGTTAAAACGCATAATTATTCCATCAGCCTAGAGCAGCCATAGGAATGCCCCTGCAATCTTCTAAGTACGGGAAGCTTAAGTTGAGCCAGGGCCCTTGCTGCTGCCCTCTGACTTCTCCCCCTGTGTTTATGCTGAAGCTGTGCTTCTCAGGAACTTCTCCTGGTAGATGGCAGAGAATAGCAGGTTTCCCACGGTGGGCCCATTCCTGACACCCAGGTCTCCCCTGAATGCTAAACTATGGATCAAGAATATACACATGGCCTTGCTGACCTTTCCTCGGACTATCTACGCCATTTCTGTCTAACTTTGACTCTCTTTCATTCTCTGGCACCCTCCCTATTTCTCTGTTTATTTGTTGGTTTTCCTCTAAAAATTTTGTGTGCTTATTCTGTCTGCTTTATGGAGTCAGAGTAGTTTCTGCATAGTTTCTACTCTACTCTCACCTCTCGTGGAATTACAGGGACTTCCTACCATCAGGTTATACTCTGATACTTCCTGAGACATTCCAGCCCAGGACAGGACACATACCAGCATTTTCCCAAGTTATCAAATCACAGGGTCTAGGATGAATGAGTCTTGGTGCCGTGAATCTGGTGTCTGTTACCCTTATTTTGTGGCCTGGGCTCTGGACTGCCAATCCATCTAACCCATATTCCTGCCATATTGATTTGGTCAGTAAGACTGGTTCTCTCCCTTGTGGCTATATCCTGGACCTAAATTTCCTATGGAAAACATGATCTGATTCCAAATCCAGGTCTATTTGCTTGGCCTTTGACATGCTACTTAGGCTTTATCATCACTCCTTCCAGCAGTGGTGAATTGTGCTCCTGAATTGCCAAATGCAAGCTAATACCTTATGATAGATGAATCTGTGACCCTTCATCCTCTTTACTCATGAACTACTCCTGTCATTTCTGGATTAAACCTCTGTGAATATCAGAACTAGACTGAGTCTGTTTTGAGTTGGTGATACACAGTAGTAGGAACAGTTGGAGGTCAGACTTTAGACTGGTCAGGTTCTCCTAGCCAGTCAAGCCATCCTCTTTCTTCATTGGGCTGATTTGATTGAGCCTGTAGACTGCATCAGAATTGTGCCCCCAAGTAGTGATTAGTTAATATAAAATTCTGAATTCTCTTTTGGTTATAAATGGGGCATCAACAGAAGGAGAGAGTACAGAGGCTGTCATTGATAGAACTCAGCTTTGGGACTAAAACCAAATGATGAAAATGTACCCATATTTTTGAATTTTCTCTCTTTGTATCTATATTCTATAATCTTCCTAGAAATAAGAATTGAAATGTCATAGTTTAATTTCACTATCAAGCTGTCAGCATTCCAGCAAGAGCATAGCAAGTTTGTGTTTTTTCTCTTCTTTATTTTTCTTTTATTGGCAAATAAAGTATGTATAATTTCATAACAAATTATAACAAGCTCAGTTACATTTTATTATATCAACACAACTTTAAAAACAATCACTTCTGTTGTCTAAGTAATCCTAGGTAAGGGGATGTGCCAAGATTCATTTGCTGCCAAAAAACTTGTCTCAATCTTTTCTCTCTTTTTCTATCTATATATATCACTATCATCTCTCTTCAACATAAATACTCTTTGTTTTTATTAGAAACTGAAGGCAATCTCCTCACTATTCTTTTAGAGGAATCATCTAGGGTTAGGCAAATATGGTGACAGTTGAAATAGATAGATGGGAGCCTTGGGCAAAGGTGAGTTTGATGAGATGACATCAGAACTAATGAATCTCTAAGTAGATTACAATTTGCATTCCCAGAAAAGCCACTAAGACCTTCTACTAAACAACTCTCCTAAAATAATCACTAGACTTCATCCTTAATCATCAGAGAAATGCAAATTAAAACTACTTTGAGGTATCATCTAATACCAGTAAGATTGGCCCACATCACAAAATCCCAAAATCAGATGATGGCGTGGTTGTGGTTCCAAAGGAACGTATTAGTTTGCAAAGACTAATTGGAAAGACATCTGGAGAATATTTAGAGAACTAAAAATAGACCTGTCGTTTGACCCTGAAATTCCTTTATTAGGTATATTCCCAGACAACCAAAAATCGTATTACAACAAAGATATTTATATCAGAATGTTAATTGCAGCCCAATTCATAATTGCCAGGTCATGGTTTTAAGATTTCTTAAACTGGGTAAGGTGGCTCACACCTGTAATCCTAGCCTTTAGTAAGGTGATTGAGGCCAAGAGTTTGTAACCAGCCTGAGCAACAAGGTGAGACCTGTCTTTAGGAAAGTTAGCCAGGTGTGGTGGCATGCACCTGTAGTCCCAGCTACTCAGCAGGCTGAAAGCAGGAGGATCGCTTGAGCCCAGGAGTTTGAGGCTGCAGTGAGCTCTGATGATACCACTGCACTCCAGCCTGGGTGACAGAGTGAGACCCTGTCTCAGGAGAAAAAAAAAATTCTTAGCTCTAATACCAGAAGCATGAACAATAAAAGAAAAACCCCATATATTTGACGAAACATACATGTGGGATACACAAAGAACTCTTAAAATTCAATGGGAAAATAATCCAATACAAAAATGGACTAGAAACTTGACCAGAAACTTCTCTGAAGAGGGGATTTGGGTAGCAAATAAGCTCATGAGAAGATGCTGAACATCATCAGTCACTAGGAAAACGAAAATTAAACCACATATCAGAATGACTAAAAACTAAGACAAAACATACATTTTAAAAAACCCTAAAAATATCAACTGCTAATGAGGACGTGAGGCAACAGGAACTCTCACATGCTGCTGGTGGGGAAGCAAAATGGTACAGTCACTTTGCACAAGAGCTTAGCCAAACATCCATTTCCCACATGACTCAGGATTTCTATTTCTAGGTGTTTTTCCAAGAGAAATAAGAGCATAAAATCACACAGAAACTGACAGGTGATTGTTTATCACAACTTTATTATTACATTGCCAAAAGCCAGAAATAACCCAACGTACTTCGACTGATCCGTGGCTAACCCAGCTGTGTTACATGTTCATAAAGGAATACCACTGAGCGGTAAAAAGGATCCCTAGTGATCGACACGGATGCGCCAATGTCAAATGCGTTCCAGCCAGAAAACTGACATCTCCTTTCAGCAAATTACAGGACTACTAGACAATGAATTAGTAAGCACAGAGAAGATATGAACAGAACAATCACTCGAAAAGATCCAACCAACTGTATAGAACATTCCATGCAACCACAGCAGAACACATATTTCTGTAAGCACTTGTAAGACTCATCAAGACGGATCAGAAAATAAACATTAACAAAACTCCAAATATTGATATCTATACAGAGTATGTTCTCTGACTCTAATGGAATCAAAGTAGAAATAATAACAAATAACAGAAAAATCTCCAAATACTCGAAAATTTAATTTCTAAATAACCCAAGAGCCAGCCAGGCGTGGTGGCTCACACCTATAATCCTAGCATGCTGGGAGGCGGAGTTGGCTGCATTGCCTGAGCTCATGGGTTCAAAACTAGCCCAAGCAAGAGCAAGACCCCATCTCTAAAAAATAGCTGGGTTTTGTGGAGGGCACCTGTAGTCCCAGCTACTGAGGCAAGAGAATCCTTTGAGCCCAAGAGTTTGAGGCTGCTGTGAGCTATGACCCCATGGCAATCTACCAAGGGCAACAAAGTGAGATTCTGCCACAAACAAACAAACAAACTTAAGAGCCAAAGAGGAAGATTCAAATAAAATAATTTTCAAAAAACATAAAATTAAATACAAATAAAAATAGAACATACTGGTGGCCCCCGTAGCTCAGTCGGCAGGGTGCTGGCCACATACACCTAGGGTGTCAGGTTCACACCCAGCCCAGGCCTGCTAAGCAACAATGACAACTGCAACCAAAAAATAGCTGGGCACTGTAGTCCCAGCTACTTGGGAGGCTGAGGCAAGAGAATTGCTTAAACCCAAGAGTCTGAGGTTGCTGTGAGCTTTGACGTCACAGCATTCTACTGAGGGTGACATAGTGAAACTCTGTCTCAAAAAAAAAAAAATACAACATATTAAAACACATGAGATGTACAAAACTAAGGCAGTGCCCAGAGGAAAACAGTCCCCAGCATACGACAGTTCAACTTAGGATGTTTTCAACTTTATGATGATGTAAAAGTGATATGTATTCAGTAGAAATCATACTTTGAAATTTTTTTATTTCTTAATGTATTTTTTGATCTTTTCCCAGGCTACCAAAATGCAGTTTGATACTCTCTCATGGTTCTGGCGCTGGCCGTGACCCAGTAGCCACTGCTCCAAGTCAGCCATACCAGTACAACGGCAAATATCTGGTATCCCCAGTGCACTGTGTCGCCCGACAATTATGCCCAACTGTAAACTAATGTAAGTGTTCTGAGCATGTTTAAGGTAGGATGACTAAACTATGATGTGCAGAAGGTTAAAGTGTACTAAACAGATTTTCGACTTAATATTTTCAACTGACAGGGGGTTTATCAGGATATAATCCCACTGTGAATGGAGGAGCACCTTGTAATGGAAAGATACTCATGCTCATGGATTAGAATACTTACTAATGTTGTCTATCCTACCCAAAGCAACCTACAAATACAAAGCAATTCCTAAAAAAATTCCGATGGCATTTTTTTTATAAAAATGGAAAAATCATTTTAAAATTCAAATAAAATTTCAAAGGATAGAATGGGGAGTTGTTGCTTAACAGGTTACAGAGTTTTAGTTTTGCAGATGAAGAGAGTTCTGGAGACTGGCTGCATGACAATGTGAATGTAGTTAATGCTACTGACCTATATACTTAAAAATGGTTAAGATGGCAAATTTTGCTATATATATTTTACCGAAACTTAAAATGGATTTTTAAAAAATAATTAACAAAGGTATAACACCTGTTTCTTTCCCAAAAAACAGGAGACACATTCCAACTCCTTTTATGAAGTTGGTGTCAACCTGATATTGAAAGCACACAAAACTGTTTTTAAAAGAAAGGCAAATACTGATCTCCCTCATTAACTTACACACAAAAATCTTCAAAATATTAGCAAACTAAATCCAAGAAGGGATAAAAATTATACGCCATGACTAAATGGGACTTATTCTGTGTGAAAGTCTAGTTTGGCATTTTAAAAATTAACTTAACAAGCTAAAGGAGGAAAATCATATTAACTGATGCAGAAAAAGCATTTGAAAAAAGCCTGACACTCAATTATAACAACTTTCAGCAAGTTAGAAGCAGTAGATAACTACCTCAACTTGACAAAGAACACCTACAAAATCCCAAAAGCTAATACACTTTGTTGTAAAAGACTGAATGCTTTTTTCCCTAAAATGGGGAGCAAAGTTAGGATGCCTATCTCATTCAACATAGTACTAAAAGTTCTAGCCACTGCAAAAAGGCAGGAAAAAATAAAGCCAGACAGTTAGGAAAAAAGAAATAAAAATTTCCATATTTGCAAATGACCTGAAATACAGTCATACACCACATAACATTTTTAGTCAAAGACAAATTTCACAGGAAGGGGTCTCAAAAGATTATAAGGGAACAGAAACGTTCCTATGGTGTAGTGATGTTGTAGTCATTGTAGCAAAATTATTTTTTTTAAATAAATTTAGCATAGCCTAAGTATACAGTGTTTGTAAAGAGTACAGTAGTTATAGTGATGTCCTAGGTCTTCACATTCAGTCATCACTGACTCACTTACAAGTTCTAGTCCATTCACAGTCAAGTGTCCTACACAGGTGTACAAATGATTTTGATTTTTTATACTGTATCTTTACTGACCTTTTCCATGTTTAGACAAATATTTTACCACTGTTTTGGCCATGGTAGTCAGCACAGTAACATGTTGTACAGGTTTACAGACCAGGAGCAATGGCTACAGCATCTAGCCCAGGGGGGTAGTAGTTGCACTACCTGGTCTGTGTAAGTAAACTCCATGATACTCACAGGACAAAATCACCTAATGAGTCACTTCTCAGAATGTCTCCCTGTCATTAAGCGACACATGACATATGATGGTACCTAGGTATAAACCTAACAAAAGGCATATAGGATTTATATGTTGAAAATTATAAAATGCTAGTAGAAAAAGCCAAAGGCCTGGATGGAGAGACATATTATATTAAAGTGCTGAAAGATCCCACAGAGTACAAATACCAATCTTGTCCAAGATGATCTATACATGTAATAAAATTCCTATCAAAACCCCCACAAGGTTTTTTCCTTGTCTTTCTGTTTTGTTTTTGTAGACACAGACAAACCTAGTCCAAAATTTATATGGAAGGGCAAAGGCCCTAAAATAGCTAGAACAGTCTTCAAGATTAAAGTGGGAGGAATAAGCCTATGCTAATTAAAGATTACGAGACAGCTGTAGTAATCAAGATGGTGGTGCAAGAGACACAAAGTGTACATGGAACAGAACGCAGAACGCAGAACCCAGAAGCACGCCCACACACAAACACGCTCTTGATTTTTTTTTAAAAGGTACAAAAACAATACAATGGGGAAAAACAGCCTTTTCAACTAACAGGGCTGAAGTAACTAACAACTATAGGCTAAAAAAAAAAGAACCTCGACCTAACCTTACATCTTGCACAAAAATTAACTCAAAAGGAATTAAGGACTTTAATGCAAAATATGAAACTATAAAGCTTTAAAAAATATGAAAATCTTCATGATTTATGGCTAGACAGAGTTCTTAACATTAAAAGCACAATCCGGCTCGGCGCCTGCAGCTCAGCACCTAAGGTGCCAGCCACATACACCAAGCCTGATCCTACCAACCAACAATGACAACTACATCCAAAAAATAATTAGGCACTGTGGTGGGAGCCTGCAGTCCCAGCTACTTGGGAGGCTGAGGCAAGAGAATCATTTGAGCCCAGGAGTCAGAGGTTGCTGAGAGCTGTGACACCACGGCACTCTACTGAGAGTGACATAATGAGACTCTGTCTCAAAAAATAAAATAAAAATAAAAGCACAATTCATAAAAGGCAAACTTGATAAATCTGATTTCATTAAAATTCAAAATTTTCATTCCAGGAAATGGTCATGTAAAAAGAACAAAACGACAAGCTAAGTACTAAGAAAAAATACCCCAATATCCAACCCAGGATTGATATTTAGACCATTACCAAGAATTCTCAAAACTGAGCAGTAAAGAAACAATCCAAAAATGGTCAAAAAATATGAAGACTAATTTTACTGACGAGGCTTTAAAGATAGCAAAGAGGCACATTAAAAGCTGTTCAACGTCTTTACCCATCAGGAAAATGATAAATAGCAACAAAATGTTTAAGATGTCTAGAAATAAATTTAACTACGATGTACAAGAAAATTGAGAGAAAATACTACTGAAGGAAATAAAAAATGTTCTGAATTAAATGAAAAGACATTCTATGTTCACAGTTAAGAAGACATAGAAGCATCAAGATACCAATTCTCCCCCAAATAAGTCAATGAAGTTTAATGTAATCAAAAACCAAATTACAACAGGCTAAAATTCATTATGAAAGAGAAAAGGAATTATAACAACTAAAATAATCTGAAAAATAACAATAAGGTGGAGTAATTCACCCTTATTGAGAATTATAACAACATAAGGTAATTCAGAAGAACAATTTAGCAAAGCTATGATAGCACAAGGGTGGCCAAGTGCACCAAGGGAACAAAGCAGAGTCCTGAAACAGAACGATACACATAAAGAAAGAGACATGTGGCCAAGGTGGCCTTACAGGTCAATGCTGAATACCAATTATTCACCTAAGACTAGGCTGTGGGGAGACCTTAGATCTCTATTTGAAACTACATAATAATCTGTCAAAGGATTAGCTTTTTAAAAAAGATGAAAGAAACTATATATAAAAATAAATTGCAGGTAGCTCAAAGTCATAAATGTGAAGACATCTTTAGAAAAAATTAGAAGATTATTTTAAGTGACTGCTGGGAAGAAAAAGATCCCTTAACAAGAGACAGTAAGAAACCACAGAGTGAAACGGTAATAAGCTTGACATTAAAATTTTAAACTTCTTTTCAGCAAAATACAAAGTAAAATAAAAAGATGGAAAAGCTACAGACTGAAAACAATTGTAATTCGTATCAAAAAAGAATTTAAAATACTATTTTACATTTAAATAGAAATATGAAGTTTTATCAATAATACACATCAACTTTTTACCAGGAGTTCCAGGCTGAGAGTAGAGGCAAAAAGGTTATTCCAATTTTATCTGTAACATTATTTCTTTTTAATTAAAAACTAAATTCTAAGTAGAGTAAAATATTTAGTATCATCAGTTCTGACAGTGTGAACATGAACTTTTATTTGTTATTCTTAGCATTTTTGAGTATTCTTTTTAATTATTAAAAAAACAAAGAAAAACCAAAAAGATACAACTGGCTCCCTGCCTCGGCCCAAACAAAAGTTCAGACAGCAAAGATAATTTTCCCTGAGACTATGATTTGGGGGTATTTCCTTTGTGGGTACATTCAGATACTTGTATGTAACTCCTATCAAGATTAGGACGGTAGCCTATCTTCTCCTGGGCTGGGAAAGTGGCAAGAAGTCAAAATAAAGTCCAAGGTAATTGGAATGACAAAGGCTGCAAATGACAGGGAAAGCTAACCTTTCAGAGGCTCTCCTGCTGGACTGGGGAGAATGCCTCTTTTGTTTCTCATCAGACTGTAGCTGAATGTGAGGAGTGCTGTGTCACGGCCCTTGTCAGGGGATGATGGAGCCTGGCAATATGGAGAACCCCAGGAGACTTGTGTCCAGTATAGAAATGTTCCTGCCCAACAGCAGGTCCTCTGTCTGGAAGGAATACGAGGTAACGGACACAGCACACTAGGATTTCTCTAGCATCGAAGACAAAATAAGCCTTCATCGAGGCGGTGTCCAAATACAGGCTGCTGCCTTGCTCTCACAATAATACGGAGATACAATCGGCTCCATTTAGAAAAAGCCATTAGTCTTAAGCAGAAAAAACATACTCTCCATATTTTAAAAAGCATACCACTAATGACAATTCAAATCAGCATTTGAGGAATTCCTGATAATAATCCTTGACATCATAAAGGATTTCCTAGGACACAGTTTAGGGATGATTCAGGACAAACAGAATGTGAGCTACCAAAGGAAAGAAAAAGCTTTTAAGAACCCTATTTTTGGCCTTGCCACTCCGTCTCTGATAACAGCATTTCCTCCTTCCATAACATAATTGTCTACTGGAACTATGCCTCTTAAAACTCTTCTTTATAAGAATCAGAACTGTAAAGTCTGAAAAAAGACAAAGCAATGCGTTTACTTCCCTCCACTGTCCTCAAATACAAAAAGAAATAATTGAGTCCCTAAAGATACACGATACATTGATTTCTAAAAGTTGCATGTTTTTTCTTTTTTTCTCTTTCTCTCTTTAAAATAAAACAGAGGAAGACTATGTATTAGTTAAGTACTAAAGAAGCCATTTAAATTTAGTCTCTCAAGAGGAAATAGAGAAAGTAAACACAGAATAAAGAAAAAACTGATGAACACAGGCAATGTGGACAGGCATGTGATAAAGGGCAAGGCAAAAATAATAGAGATGTACACTTTACCACGCGCCAGATCCAGAAACATGGAGGTTTCTTTCTCTCTAAATGATATTTCTATATCCCTAGAGAAAGCAGGGCCATCAATATCAGAAAAACAAATAGAACTTCACCACGTTTTCTGTGGACCACTTCAACTTCTCTTGTGAAATTCAGTCTTAACATGTGCACCTGTCTAAAAAGACATAAACACCCACATCCTCCTTTACTAAAATCTCTGTCATTAACTAGGTCTCTGGATCTCTCTCAACTTCTCCAAACGCATCAAAATCAGCTCAGGTAACTTGTCCACTTGAAGAAAAAGCCGTAGTTCTCCCACACAGCCTAGCAAAATCCGCAGCGGCCCACTCTGGCTCCTGCCTTCCTCCACAGCAAAACCTGCCACTACTTCCCCCTGACTCCTTGTCCCCAGTCCTATCACAGTGCTGTGGCTCACCACACGTAGGGACTTACTTCTGACCTCTGGGCCTTTACTTCTCGTGTACTCACACCTGCCCTTCCCTCACCTTCACCACATTAATTCTTAATTTTTTTTTTTTTTTAAGAGACAGTCTTATTATGTCACTCTCAGTAGAGTGCTCTGGCATCACAGCTCACAGCAACCTCCAACTCCTAGGTTTAGGCGATTCTCTTGCCTCAGCCTATCGAGGAGCTGAGACTACAGACGCCCACCACAATGCCCGGCTATTTTTTGTTGCAGTTTGGCTGGGGCCGGTTCAAACCCACCACCACTCTCGGTATATGGGGCCAGCGCCCTACCCACTGAGCCACAGGCACCTCCCATTAACGCACCCCTTCCAGCAGACCTGAGCCCTCCTCCTTCAAGGTACCAGAGCACACTGATTATTCAGGGTACTAACAAGCGCTGCTCTAGGCACTGGGAGCACAACAGAAAAGGCCCCCACTTCTACAGAGCTCACAGTACAGTGGGGGGAGACGACTCATGTGCTGATAAACAGCAAGAAAAATATTTAATAAAAGCAAGGCAAGGAAATTATAGGAGACGTGTACGCTGCTGCAGACAGGGTGGGCAGAGAAGGAATCCCACTAAGGTGTCAGGGAGGTAACCCGGTGCATCCCTAACAGGGGAGGAAGGACAAAGGCCTAAGAAGGGAGTGTGCTTAATGTGTCTGAGAAACAGCAACAAGGGTCTTTTCTATTTGTATCAACTTGAGTTCTTATAAATCAGCCACTATGTGGTGTGTAGGCTACAGGGGTGAGACTGGATGAGAGAGACCACTTAGTAGCCACCACACCAACACAGGTGAGAGACGACAGACACCTGGACTGGAGTAAATAGTAAGGAGGAGTCAGATTCTACTCATATTTTCTGAAAGCAGAACTGAAAGAAAAAAAAAAAGCAAATGAACTAGATGTGGGGTATGGAAAAAGAAATCAAGGATGAACCCAACTAGGGGAATAGAAAAATGGAGGAAAATGGAGGATCAGCCTGCAGCCTCTGGAGGGCACTTCCAGGGGACAGGGGGTCATGTGGACAGCCCATTTCATGTCACAGGTAAACTTGAGAAGTAGAGACACTCTGAAGCACGTCAGCAGTATCTGCACAGGAGCAGATACGGGGGTGGGGGAGGAGAATGGAGAGAAGGTATCAAAAGTTTGGTGTAAGGCTCAGCCCTCATAGCTTAAGTGCTTAGGGCGCTAGCCACATACACTGAGGCAGGCGGGTTCAAACTTGGCCCAGGCCTATTAAACAATGATAACTGCAACAAAAAAAAATAGCCGGGCACTATGGCGGGCGCTTGTGGTCCCAGCTACTTGAGAGGCTGAGGCAAGAGAATCGCTAAACCCAAGAGTTAGAGGTTGCTGTGAGCTGTGACACCACAGCACTCTACCAAGGGCAACATTTTGAGAATCTGTCTCAAAAAAAAAAAAAAAAGTTTGGTTTAAGACACATTAGGTTTAAACATCCTGACAGAACTATCAAGTAGGCAGTTGGAAATACTAGTGTGGAATTCAGGGGCATAAAATTGGGCAGTTATTAGAATAAAGAAGGATTTAAAGCCACAGGACTGGCTAAAAGTATGTAGGGGGTGAGTACAGAAGAGCAGAGGTTCTAAAGCTAAGACTTGGAGTGACCACCGTTAGCAACTGGGAGCACAAGGAGGGTCCAGCAAAGGAAGCACTTCTCTGGTTTAGCTCAGACGGGAGCTCCCTGAGAGTAAACACTACTTTGTTTGTCTCTTTAGTGCCTTGGTTCCTAGTAGGTATTGAGCAAATAAATTAAAACTGTCCTTTGAAACCCAGCTAGAATCTGGAGTTATTTCCTAGAAGTTCTCCTGGTAAGGCATGATAGCCCAATAATTGAAATGTGACCAGCCCAGGGAGGACACCTGTCCAATCAGAAGCACACACTGATCTTCTTTTGCAGTGGCACCACTGCCACACAGGCCACTCAGAGACAAGGCTCAGGTGAAGGCAGCGGAAGACAAAGTCTACTGATTGGAAAAGCAAACATGATGATGTTCAAAGGCCAGGAATCCGAAAACAGAGATTTTTTATCTTGTTGCTTCACAAAGTAAATATATACGAAACATACGGCTGATTGCTCAGATTTTGGTGTTCGTCCATTATAACCGTAAGCAGCTACTGTAGAGGGGCTAAAGTTCCAGCTCCACCTATCAGTAGAAAGCAATAAAGAGGAGAATGGAGCGCCTGTAAGAAATTATAAGACTCTTAATAAGCATGTCTCCCATCAGTCCCCTAAACATTCTATTCTCTTCATCATAAAGAGTTCAAGTGATTCAGATAACTAGAGCTTCTTGCATTTTATCCTGGGATAGGAAAACAGAATATGCAAATCTCTGGATCATCTCTGAAGTGGCAATAAAGTGTCCTATTGCCAGAACAAAAACCACTGGAAACAGATGTGTGTGAATAACCCAACTGACTCACAAAATAAATTTACTACCATAAAGGACATGTAGCTGATCATAATTGCTCGTTATTCATGCCCTAAAAGACACTTTGGGTAACTTTTCTTATGTCTAAGTTGAGTAGAGCTATGTCATGAAAGAGGAAAATGAAAGGGCAGGGAAGCTCGGGGAGCCACACTAAGAAAGGCTGGTGCAGAAGACATAATTTAGAGGAAAATCATGGTGAACACTCATTTGTTTTTATGGTTAAATAAAAAGGAATATTTTCTCCAAATTAAAGGGATACCTCCATTCTATCTAGAGATTAAAGTTCAAGTGTGATTCTGCAGGAAACACCAAATTATCTATAGGGTCAAATTTCTACCTTTTCTTAACTGTGCTATGCTGTGCAATTCACGATTCATTGGTATTTTAGGGACCTATGACTTAGACAACAATTAAAGAATAATAAATATAATACTAATATTCTGTTTATATATTGCTCTTTTTAAATCAAAACAAATATTTTAATACAAATTCGGCTGCTCTTATCCATCATTCTCTCTTACCATTAGCATGAATGCTATTATAATTCCTTTGTAAGTGCCTAACAGTGCTTGGCATATCAGCTCAAAAGATATTTGCTGAGTAAATGGATACTTCCACCAGGGGACTTGTATGAAAAACTACTAGGGAACAGGTACTTAAATGGATGTATGTCGACTCTGGCTTTCCATTATGAGAATGCCCTTCTGACTGGCAGAAAACCGAAGAGAGATAAGAGGCTGGAACCACTTCCCAGTACAGAAACTGAAGAGGAGCAGCTATTCTCTTACTCCACTCCTTGGAAGCTAGAACATGGGAAAGTGACACAAACTGTCTAAAATTCCATTCTTAAGGCGTAATCAAAGACACAGGTCTAACAGAGATTATTCCAACAGATTAGAAGAGTTAAGAAGGCAAGGGTGTGGCTGCAAGTGTCAGAGGGCAATGATGTCCAGCAGCTTACTGATGACTGCCCAGTGACCAGTGTCAGGAGCATGCTGTCTATATGGTGAGAACAGAAAGCTTGGTTGTGACTTGCTTCCCAGTGTTCCTGCCCAAGTCTAATTCTCTAATCTCCTAGGCAGTTCTTTTACAAAATTCTTATCTTACTTAAGTTGGCCAGAGTTGATTTCTGTTGTTTGCACTAAGAAATTGGTACCAGGGACTGGATTACAGGCAACAGTCCCTCAGGTAATTAAGGGCAATTTGGGATTCGTTTCTGGCCTAGAAAGTGCCCGTGAATATCATATTAGTGTTCATGGAGCAGTGAAGTAACTAATTATCACTATGGCCGCGTGGAAAGCCCTAAGTGACGGAGAGGGTGCTGTCAAGAATAGAACACTATGCAGGGCATAACATTCAAGACCAATTATAGAGCATCTGCTGTCCTGAGGTCCAAGACAGCTTAAATATATCACAGTCAAATCCCTACAAACTCGGGTCAAGGCACAGACAGAAATCTAGTACTGTTCAGAAAAGGACCTTTTTTCTCTTTACAGCAACAGAGCTGAGGTACCCATAAACATGAATGCATGCGTCTGATGCCCAGGGTGCTAAATAACAAGTTGACTAAATTCCCATCCACACTGACACCACTATATGAAAGTTGGTGCACTGACTAGAAAGAGGATTAGAATGGAGGTACATGGAGGGTTCTGAGGAGCTGCACGAGTGTGCCCTGAATCCTGAATTCCCACGTAAGCCCTGTTGGTAGTGAGTCCCTCCTCCCTGGTCTTTCTTGAAAGGGTTGTAAAATCTCTGTGCCTAAGGAGTGCCCTTCCGAGAGTGAACTAACTCCCATCTGCTCCACCCTCCCACATATACAGACTGCTCCACAAGCATCAGATAACAGCATGCTCTGTGGGGTTAATTACAGTAACACCAAAAGATTACAAGACGTTGGTTATTTATATGGATAAGCCTATGCTTATTTAAAAGTAAGTATAGGAATAGACTCCAAGTGTGTTAGACTAAGGAATAAAAGGCAATTTTAGATCTAGCTTTAACACAGGTTCACTTACCAAAGAAATGTTGTTAACACAAGTACACTTACAAAGACTCTGAATTCAAAAGCTACATTCAGTGGCTGAGAGTGGTTCTAAAAGCTTATCTAGTTGGTTGCCTGGAAACTGGATTCAGCATTCCTAGGCTAAAGGAGATAACTTGGAAGAATTAAAAAACTTCAAGATATAAGAATATTGGAAATTATGGTGTCACCCATGTCCTCTATCTATTCTCTCTCCCTATAAACCCAAAAAGAACCCAGAAGACACTTCTTATTTCAAGGCCTTGAAACTACATGTGCAAACAGAGTACTCAAATCTTTGAAAAGCACTCAGAGGCCAAAGATGCAGGCAGGAGACACTGAAATCACTTGCTCATTTCAATTTCAAGAAGGATGGAAGACACTACACAGGAGCTTTTAACACTAGACTGTGGGAAAGCAGGCATAATTCCATGGGCTGACGGCAAGGCCAGAATGTAATTAAATAGTCTGACTGCACGGATATTCTGCAGTAACTAATTAATCATGGAGTCTTTAGGATTAGAGTAAATATGTAGTCTATGAACTCCTTTCAACCAAAACATTAAACCAAAAGCAACACTGCTTCCCTAAAAGGTACCATAAGGACAGTAGCACCACCAAAAACTTGAGGATAATTACTTGTCATACCCCCACTTAACTCTTCAGGAAGTATGTGTCTTAAAGAACCAAAGTGATGCCAGTTACTAAGTAAGGTAGAGTGAAAGACATCCATTATTTTATATTCCTAGGTTTAGAGACTTAGAACCGAGCAGTGGAATGTCTCTCCTAGTACTGCAACAATTATCTCAACTGGAAGCTGACATTTCCAACTACCAATTTCAAGTTCTACAAATTGCCAGGAAAAAAAATCACAGACACCCCCCCCCCGCCCCAAAGAAGAGTTTGTCAGGCAAGATAAGTGGTCTTGAGTGTCTTCAAGATAAAACAAAGCAGAGTTAATATATGAGTGTAGATGAAACCCAAAGCATCCCTGGTGGTGTCTCCTGGTATTATCCTAAGTGGTGAAAAATAATCCAAGCCTACTAAAATCACACACAAATGAAACTACCATTGGTACAGATGCCACTAGGAAAAAGGTTTAAATCCCCCAACCTCAACCAGTAAAAAGCCCTCTCCAACCAAATTACCTGCAGGCTAAGTCAGCTGTAAGCAAACAAGGCAGATCATAGAAGCCGTAGGGCATAAATACCAATTATGGCCTCAGGAGTAGTGTACAAAAATGAGAACATCAATTTATATTTACATTGTTCTTTCCTGTGTTGTGTAAACATTTAAAAATCTACATTAACTTTCCCTTTCTTTCTTCTCTATTTTTCCCATTGGTTTATAAACGATATATGCTGAAGCAATAGATTTAAAGATACAGAAATAAAGGAGAAATGGATACCACCCCAATGATCCAAGCCTTGGAAGCAGATACAGCAATTCATAAAACCTGGGTTGTATCACTTCAAGAGCAAGAAATACAGCCACCAGTACTGTGAAGGCGACCACAGTGATACTCAGCAAGGAGGTCTGTAGCACTTTTTCTAGGATGAGTTCACAAACTTAACAGTTAGACCTCATACAATGACAGTTCTCACAACTATTCCAGAGAAAAAGTTCCAAAATTGCTTCAAAGGTGGACTAAGTGCTGGCGACAGCACACAGCTTCCCAAGGGAAGTACTTTGAAGGTGACCATAGACCACAGTAATACGGCAGTAGCACTTTTTCTAGGCTGAGTTCATGAACTTAATTTTCTGACCTTGTGTCTGTGCTCTCTTGTGGCTTCTGTTTTACAGGGTGTGTGGCTTCCAGTGTGTTATCGTCCAAACACAGTCAAATTCACACCATCACGTTACGTGTTCTCGTGGTGACTTGGTCAGGCAGCAAATATCAACAACATTTCAATCTTCCATTGCCACGTTAGGTAATTAATGTTATTTAGAAGCCAGGCAAACGTTCATTTGATTATTTAGGGTACTTCCACACCTCACTGGCACCTCACACCCTGCCTGCCGGACCTTACAACCAGCTCTCCGCCGCACCCCACATAAGTAGCTGAGATACGGAGGGGCGCGTGCCTCGCTTTCTATTTCCCTGTCAATTAATTTTCATGATAAAAGTAAATATAGTCCTTTATCTGTTATTATTTTGTAATCCCAGCATACCTTCTACAATGTCTGAAAAGAAAACAGAACCCCCCAAAAGCAAAAATTCTGGATGAAAAGCGGACAGATTACTTCTTTGTTCAAACAGTAAGGCACTCTGCTTAATTTGTAGGGAATGTGTGAAAGTTTTCAAAGAGTATAATTTAAAAAGGTATTATATGCAGACCATGCCACCAAATTCAACGTGTAAGAAGGATTATGTTGTAAGGACAAAATAGAGGAACTGAAAAAAGCCTGTCTTGTCAACAAAAAAATTTTTTAAAGGTTACAACTCAGACAGATTCTACTATAAAAACTAATTTTGTGGTGGCATATTTAACAGCATACAAATTAAAACCATTTACTGATGGTGAGTTTATTAAGCAATGTATGAAAATGACATGGCAGATGTAATTTGCCCTGAAGAAAAGGGGGATATTTCTAAAATCAGTTTGTCTCACCAGACTATAGCCAGGCAAACTGAAGAAATTGGAAAAGCTATTGAAAGAAGTTTGCAGAGTAAAGCTGCTCATTTCAAGTTTTATGCTTTGACAATGGATGACAGCGCTGATGCTACAAATATGGCTCAACTTGCCTTTTTTATTGTAAGTATTAATGACGAATATAATTTCACTAAAGAAATGACTTCTTTAGTGCCATTAAGGCAAATAAGTCAAGAGACTTCTATGAAGCAGTAAAAAGCATGTTAAAGGGATTTTCTCTGTCCACTGTTGACATACGTGCTATAGTTACGGATGGTGCGCCAGTGATGGTAGGTAGGAGAGGAGCCTGTGACATTTATAGGAGACAATGTAATTGTCACCCAAAAGTTGTGTTTGATGAAATACTGTATACTTCATCAAGAAAATTTATGTGCAAAAGCTTTAAAAATGGGTAATGTCATGCTAATCATCATCAGGACTGTGAATTTCATAAGGGCCAAGGGACTGAATCACTGCCAGTTCCAGGAACTCCTCACAAGTATTGATGCTGACTATGGCAACATCACTCACTTCTCAGAAGATGGCTAAATTGAGGCCAAATGTTGAAAATACTTTATGATTTGTGACATATTATCAAGTCGTTTATGGTATCAAAAAACAAATTTGTGCCAGAACTTGATGGTGTAAACTGGCTTACAGAGTTAGCATTTTTAGTGGATACAACCACTCATTTAAATGAGTCAAACATGCAACTTCAAGGTGAAAACCAACTTATCAATACAATGTTTTAAACTATACCAGCGTTCCAAATGAAACTGTAATTAAAAGCAAACTCAAATTAAAGGCAATTTTATGCATTTATTGGTTAAACAGTCCTGCGAACAGCAACAATATGCAGCCTCGCTTTCCATTTTTTAGAGTCTTACTCTATTGGCACGGGCCAGAGTGCCATAGCATCAGCCTAGCTCACAGCAACCTCAAACTCCTGGCTTCAAGCAATCCTCCTGCCTCAACCTCTCCAGTAGCTGAGACTAACAGGTGCCCACCACAACACCCGGCTAATTTTTCTATTTTCAGTAGAGATGAGGTCTTGCCCTTGCTTAGCCTAGTTTTGAACTCCTGAGCTCAAGAGATCCTCCCACTTCAGTTTCTCAGAGTGCTACGATTACAGGCTGGCATTTGATACAAGAATCTGAAAACAAATTTCAAGTTTTCCCGGAAAATAATCAATATTTTGATGTACTCTGTGACTCCATTTTCAGTTGACATAAATAAGTTATCTGCTAATTTTCAAACTGAAAGCACAGAGCTGCAATTTGACATTCAATTCAAAAGACACATTTCTTCATGTCTCTTTACTGGACTTTGATAGAGCCTTATCTTCAGGGAGGCAAACACCTGTTGCTTCACAGTCATGCCTGATTCACGTCATTGCTTTTTGGCAGCATCTACATTTGCAAGCAACTATCTTCAAGAACGAAGCAGTAAAATTGGAACTGCAATATCTGATGACCACCTTCACAACTCACTGAGAACTGCAACTACTTCCATCAAACCAGATATTAATACATTAGTTTCTCAAATACAATGTCAAGTATCCCACTAGTTTTAAGTTGGCTAATTTTAATTTTATAATACCAAAGATGTTTTATTAGTTAGATACGTACATTTTCTATACTAGTGATCACGAACCTGGGACTTGCTTGATAATTTTAAAAGACTCTCTGGGCCACTTTAAAATTAGGATTATTATGTGAGGACTTTTTTGCTTCTCTGTGATGGCAGATATCATGAAATTATTTTTTTTGCTCATCAGCTTTCGTTATTGTTTGTGTATTTAATGTGTGGCCCAGAGAAGCCAAAGGTTGGACACCCCTGGATAAGTGTGCTCCATGATATTCACACCACAAAGAAATTGGCTAACAATGCATACCTTAGAACACATCTTCATCATTAAGCAATGCATGCCTGTGTGTGTCTGTCTCTGTGTATACAGGTCTATACATTATACACACACACATTAAAATACTTCTTATAGCAGAGCGCAAGTAAACTATGACAGACTTCCGATCAAAGTCTAACATTTACGTCTTCCATTAATATGTTAGATTAAACCAAATGAAACCATAGATACTAAATCATTTTTTAACCTAAAAATATTTCATATAGTTTAACCTAATATATCTATTTTCCCCTATTAATATTTAAACATTACCTTCAAAATCTTTACTTGATTTGTCTACTATTTTTAAATACTTTGGCTTTAAAACACTACTTATAATGCCACAAAGTCCTTTTATTCAGGTTAAACCTAATAGAATGTCAACCCCTATAAGTCTATAAATGCTAGAAAACTTTGGGGGGGGGGCAAGTATGTTCCATAAGAACGAATTAGAATCACAAACATTGGTAACCAAAGGACCAACTAATGTGATCCACACTCAGCCCTAACTTCAACACCCTGCTTGTGTGAAATGTCAATGAATGGATATTCATATTATTCTTAAAGTCAGTGAGGAAAGAAAGCATCTAACTTTTCTGGTAACTCACTTTAATTACCAACACCTACCCAACCGTTTGGGGGAGAGATTTGTTTTTATATTTGCTTATTTCATACTTGCTACATTTCCTTTTACACTTACTATTAAAGGTAATTCCTCACCAAACAATATATACATGAACACTTCATACACCTAAAGATAATTACTAATTTAGCCCTCAGCATTTCCCTTCAAACTCAACCATCCTCATTCCTTTACTATTTCCTCAAAAGTCTATTTCCCAGTCCTATTGCACATTTGCCAAATCTGCCAAACAGTAGAACTCAGTGTCTCTTAAAAATAAATGCAACATGAATAAACAGGCTAATTTTGGGAACAGGTAAAAATGTGCCTCCATAGAAGATCAAAAATGAATCAACAGTATGAAGTAAGTAATGGTAACTGTTGGAATTAGTCAAGTACTTACCTAATCATTATTAATATATGTGCCACATTAAAAGAAATACACTGTGAAAAAGAGATAAAATTGGTCTGCTTTGTGTTTCTTCCTTTTTTAAAAACCTGTTATCGAAGACCTCTAAGAACAATCCAATAACTAGATTTTATTCTACAACAGTAGTCCTGAGGTGCTTCAGTACTCTCTGAAGTGATCTGCTAAACCTATGAGTGAGTTTTTTTACCTGAATGGCACTTCTTCTTGTGGAACATCCACATAGTAACGAATAAAAAATCTTTCAGAATCTTCTCGTTCACCATCGGTAACAACACTGCCATTAAGTTTGGAAACTGATGGCAATCTGTAAGTTAAGACCAAAATAAAGATATTTTAACATATTAAAAATGTATTGCTTTAGAAAGAAAATAGTTGGTTTGAGACCCAGTCTTGTTCTCTTGAAGGGACAAAACCAACATAGTTCTACTTGTGTACAACTACTAACATGAGCTAAGGAGGTATAAAATGAAAGGGCAAAAAAAAACCCTTATTTTTGGAAGTGACACTGACCTTTCATAATCATACTTTACCATTTCAGAATAAGATTCTAGGCAGCACTGTCCAATTTAAACAAATATAATACAAGCCACATAAGCAATTTAAAATTCTTTAGTAGCCAAATTTTTAAAAGTAAAAATAAAATAGATGAAATTAATTTTAATAATATCTTATTTAACCCAATATATCTACATACTTAACATTAAATGAATTGTTCTATATTTTTTATTCCTACAAAGTACAAGAGAACCTCTGTTAAGCTGACTAGCCAAGAGAGTGAAATGAACTTGTCAACATACGGAGTGGTCAGCATAAGGAGCTAGCCCTACTGTACTGATACGTACATGTGGTGCACGTCCAGTGTATGAAAATTAGGGAGGTGGTCAAAATTAGAAGAGTGTATTATATTTGAAATCTAGTATCCATTTTATCCCAATAACACATTTCATTTCAGACAAGACATATTTCAAAGTACTAGGAGTGATACATAGCTGGTGGCTACCGTATTAAACATCGCAGATCTCAAGAGTAGTCAATACAACTGGGTTATGTAATTCAGGAATTACCTTATTACATTTGAAAAAAAAATGTGTAAACAAAATAAAGTATAAGGACTATAACAATATTTTTTTTCTTAAAATAAAAGTACAATGACGTCTATTTCTATGGAGAGATATGAACATGTACGTTAACAACTGCAAAGCAGTAAGTGTACGCTAGGCATCAGCTAGCACTAAGCTCAATACGCTATTTACAGAACCACTATGCCTCAGGGAATCTGAGAGCCTACTGTCCCCCTTTTAAAACTACTAACCAAGAGTACACAAGAGAACAAAGCATAGATCTATGGCCCTTCCATTTAGCCAAAATCTTATTTCTGTTAAAAGTGCATACAAAAAAATCACTCATGGGAAATTCCTCAAGTGTGTGCAGGCAGCAGCAGAGACACAGAGGCGGGGGAGTCAGAGGAAGAACTTGGCAACGGTGAGTCACATTTCAGCCAATCTACATTCAAGAAGAAACAAAGATGCTGCTCTCTATGCTTTACACTAACGAAATAGCCCCATTCAGGTTTGTACACTTTAAAAACAGGACCACTATCATAAAAATTATCCCATTATACATATTTTTACTTTGTAACCAAAACAAGACTTCAAATATTCTGAGCATATAAATAGAATAGATTTACAAGGAAATATTTCAGTGGTCTCTGCAGTCCAATCGTATTTCATATTTTCCTCATATTGGCTGCATTCCCTTTTGTCCAGGATTTGGAGCTACAGAAGCAGCTCCTTTAAGCACAGTCTGCTCAAGGGACAGGTAAACTCACAGTGCACTCCCCCTAAGAGCGTGCTGTGCCTCTAATGAACCATTAAGGCCCCGCGAAAAGAACTCAACAGAATCAGGACAACAGACCTGGCTATTACCAATTTCCTTCGCTCCTCAGTGGTATACGGCTGCAGAAGAGGAATTCCTAACAATCTCACTTCTTCAAGTTTGGGAAATGAATTTAGTTTATCAATGTCTTCCCAGGACTGCAAACCTAATTTAAGAAATATATTGTATGAGTAAATCCATTAAAGCACACAAATAAAAAGATAAACATAGCAAAAAAAGTACTTCAATTTATAATTTCTGAAATGTTAAAATGATCACCTAAAAAGCCTAAACTTTTATCCAAGGGAGGAGCAGGACATAGTTAAGCACCATAAAATTTCCCCACAGCCTCCTCTTCTCTGTGATCCCAGAATCACAGCGAGAGTCTTATTTTCCAACATCTTCTCATCAACTGAATTTCTACAAAATGGCTTATAAAGGGGGTCGTGATGGTTTCAATAAGCAGGATGTGTGTGATAACCACATAAAAAAAGAAAGTGATGTGACCAACTCATTTCATTCAAACAGGGACTCATGGAAGGTAACTATTGATCAGAGTTCATACTGTCATACTCAAATTTTTACTTGACAAATTCTAGAATGAGACAAGGTCAAAAGAACCAGAAACTAAATAGTCATTCCATAGTACCTGTGGAGGATTCGTTCTGGTACCTCTAAGCAGATACTAAAATCCACACATGCTCAATTCCCCCACATAAAATGGCATAGTATTTGCATATAACCTGTGCACATTCTATTATATACTTTAAAACACCTCTAGATTACTTATAATACCTAATACTATAGAATACTATGTAAATAGTTGTGATAATGTATAGGAAATAATGGCAAGAAACAAAGTCTGTCCATGGTTAGTACCAACATAACCATTCTTTTTTCCCCAAATGTTTTTGATCCACAGTCGGCTGAACCACAGATGTGAAACCCATGAATACGGAAGGCCAACTGTATTGTAATTTTTATACTGTTCTCACTTTGGTGACAGAGGAATCAGACCCAAATTTAAAACAAACAAACGAAAACAGAAAAAAAAACCCCTAAACCTTTGGTTAAGAAGACTACTAATAAATTAAGATTTTTAGTCCTTAAATGAAACTTTCTCTATGGTATGAACAATACCTGACTTCCAAATAGGAAAAATATTCCTATAATAATGAAGCTGGTCAGTTTTATAACACACCAGATCATTTCAGAGAACCATGTGGTCTCCCCTACATCTACCAACCTTCAGTGCAGGTAAGGGCAGAGGAGCAATCACACGGACTCTGATGCATAAATGGCCTGAGTCACAACCATCTCTGCCCTTACAATGGCAGATGGCACCTCCATCTAAGAGGAAGACAGCTCAAGGGGTGCCAAATTTCGAAATAAACAACTTCCTTATGCAAAATATTGGTTTCTAAACTTTCCCACCCTTATAATCTCTACGGTGATTTAAACTAAGTTTGTATTTGCTCAGTTGTAGGTTATTTTTAATTATGTTGTTTTAAGAAAAAAGGCTGAAAGATGATGTCAAGAATGAGAAGAGAAGTCGTAGATTGGGAGGCTGTTCTTGCCAAAGACACATAAAATGTTGTTACCTAAAATACACAAAGAACTCTTAAAATCCAATAAGGGAAAAAAAACCCAACCCAACTAGAAAATGGGCTAAAGACCTAAACAAACACCTCACCAAGGAAGACATACAGATGGCAAGCAGGCATATGACTCGTAGGGAATTATAAATGGAAACAATGAGATACTATAAGATACTTATTAGGGTGGTGGAAATCCAAAACACTGACAAAGCAAATGTTGGTGCAGATGCAGAGCAAGAAAAACTCTGAAAACTCTCCAACACTGCCGAATGAACAATGGTGCTCTGTACTACTCTCTGCAGTCCTCAATGTACAGTCACTTCTCCAGACAGTCTGGCAGTTTCTTAAATAAATGAAACAGTCTTACCATATGATCTAGCAATTATATTCCTTGTTACCCCAATGAACTGAAAACTTAAAGCTCTGCACACAGATGTTTCTATCAGCTTTATTTGTAACTGTCCAAAATTGGAAACAACCAAGATGTCTTTCAGTAAGTGACTGGATAAAATGAACTCTGGTATATCCAGAAAACTAAATATTATTCAGCACTAAAAAGAAATGAACTATCAAGCCTTGAAAAGACATGGAGGACTTAAATGCACACGCCTAAGTTTAAGAAGCCAATGTGAAACGATACATACTGGATGATTCCAACTAGATGACATTCTGGAAAAGGCAACACTACAGAGACAGTAAAAAGGTCAGTGGCTGCCAGAACTGGGGGGATGAGTAAGTGTAGCACAGAGGGTTTTAGGGCAGTGAAACCACTGAGACAGGGCTACAACGGTGGGGACATGTCATTACACATTATTAAACATTTGTTAAAACCCAAGTGTATAACACCAGGAGTGAACTAAAAGGCAAACTATGAACTCTGAGTGATAACGATGTGTCAACATAGGGTTAATGATTGCAGCAGTTCAAATGTGGGATGTTGACAGTGGGGGATAGTCTGCGTATGTACGGGAGTGGCAGTATATGGAAATGCTCTGTATTTTCTGTTTAATTTTGCTACAAACCTCAAATGGCTCTTAAAAAAATTAAAAAATTAGTTAAATGTACTCATTCCTGTGATACAAGGATTAGATGGCAATAAGCTGACAATTATATCATAGATGCTAGAAAAGTGAGCATTTGAAAAGGCACGGCAGGTTGGGGATTCCCAAAACTAAGTCCAGATAAAAGGGTCTAGTTTGTAGTTCTCTGTACTCTCTTTACTTTGCCTTTTACTATTCTATTCATCAATTTCATTTCACTCTTTTCATAGCATGGCCCCTTTAATGTATAAAATATAAATTGATAATATAATGCTACGCCATTTAATATTTAACAGAGCATTTATGGAAATGAATACCTTAAATTTAGCCAATCCATAGGCACCTGAAAGTCATGTTGAAAATTCATCCTATAAAAAGGTAGAGCTATGACTGAAAGAAATATACTTTCACTATATGTCAAGAATAAGCTCAGATCAATTTGCATGGAGAATGAGAAGGAGCCTGGACCTCACCTGACTTGTGGAGGCTGATGGATCGCAGATTAGGAAACAACCTGGCCAATGAATCATCAGGCTCCTCAATAGCATTCAAATGATTGTTGGCCAGGACGAGCGTATCCAGTGAAGGAAACATGACTCCTAACTTTCGTATTTCAGTCCAGTCTTGGAGGTTATTGTCTGTTATATGTAGTAGTTTAAGAGAATGACAGCAAATAGAAGGACAAGACACTGTTTCATAGTCATTAAGGCACAGGAAGAGCTCCTCCAAACTGCAGAGAAAAAAGGAAATATTTCATTGTTTAAAGCAGTTTAGTTTCTACTTTACACCTCTTTTCATTCATTCAGTAATTAATAAATAAATGCCTACTAGGTGTTGAGATTATGTTAGGTATTGCAGAAAAAATATAAAGCTGTCTTCCTGAAGGCAAAATACATCTGAGAAGACAAAACCTAAAATATATGAATGGCAGAGAATGATCTAAGGTAATACACATTAATTCTGTGCTAAGTAAATTAAGTACTAAATTAAGCAGTACTGATTATAATAGCAATGCATATAGGAATGAAATTGAAATTGCAGTTAGAATAATTGGGAAAAGACGCAAGGCCTTGAAGAAGGGGTGGACCTACATAGTTGAGAGGTGGTAAAAGAAAATTCCAGAAACAACATAACACATGTTTAGAACTAGAAATAATAACTACCCTGTGTCAGGCCTATGCCAAGTGCACTGTATGTAGATTTTACTCTTATTTCTGCAAAGTAATACAATATGCTCATTTTAATGACAAGGGAACAGCTCAAAGGAGTTAAGTAGCTCATCAACGGTCACATGGTTAGTAAGTGGAACTGGCATTGGAAAGCTCATTCTGCCCATGCTGGATGCTGCAGGCAGTGAGAAGCCAGCCTCGTCAGAGTGGGAATGAGAGACTAAGATGGAGTGAGAGAAGATTCTTAAGGGGCTTGATAATTTCCATATTTAGACAGTCAAAGAAACGACAGCTTCCTATCATTTCTTTAAACTACTTTCTTTGTACATTTATGTACACATACAAAGATAGGTACAAACGAAACATAATAAACATTCCCAAACTGATAAAAGTGTAATTTCTTTCTTAAATTATTGGAAAGAATATCAGGTCCATTTTCTCATCAGGCTAGGTAGGCACTTAATCATCTAAATGTTAACATATTTTAGAGATACCATGCCTTTTTTTCCTCCCAAAGAAAGGGGTTGAGGCTTAATTCTTACATTAGGTAATCAGAAGATTAAAATGGAGTAAGGCTAAGTTGATCTAGAAGTGATAAGTGCTTCTCAGGAGTATTTTTTGGCCCAAGGATGACATATCCTGTGTCTCGTTGCTAACCAACACTGAACACGTTTTCCACTGGAAATGCTACTAGATTACCCTCACACCCTCATTTCTCTAACCTCCTTCTCCACTTAATCTGCAGTTCTAATATTTCTGAGATGGGAGATCAGCAGTACTCCTATGGAGTAACACAGAGGGCATCATAGCTCACTGGGCTTACTCTGGTAACTCCTGCAGTATCGTGTGGACAGTCTCCCAAGAAGCTTTGCTGTTGTTGAGGACAAGTTTGCGAACCCCAGAGAAGGACCCAGCACATGTTCTTTCTAAAACCGACAAATTCAGAGGATTGGAACTCAGGTTTAGAAACTCCAACTGGGGAACATTTGACACAATTTTACTGACCTGGGGAGGAAAAAAAAAGTGTTATCAGGCAATAATCAGAACTCTTAAAATAGCAATCATGCTCCAGAAAGCTTAAGTGAGTAAGTGGGTCTCCAACCAAAGGGCCATTTACCTCAGGAAGTCCTTCTGTGATGTTACTCATAGACGGGCATAAGTGATTTCAACAAATCTTGGCAAATAATTTTCCTATGCAATACTGGCAATAATTAATTGACTGGTACATAACATAACTTACGATACTAAAGAGAGAACCCTGCTTCTGTCCTATGTGACGTTCTCTTTGCTAAATGGAGAAAAGACACCAGGCGAGCCCGACCCGCGGCCCACAGCCAAACGCAGAGTCTGTGGGCACCTTTTGCTTACTGTGGTGGAGAATATCACAAAATTATGCACAGACCTTTTCTTTTGCTCATCAGCTTTTATTAGTGCCTGTATATTTAATGTGTGGTCCAAGACAACTCTTCTCTTTCCAATGTGGCACAGAGAAGCAAAAAAGTTGGATATCCCTGGATGACATGTTAGGCTGTGAGATTTTAAAAAGTTGAGGCTGGGTCATCTAATTCTCTTTGAATGTCTCCTTCCCCTCATTTTCAGCACAACATTAAGGCTAATTAAAGGTTAATTTAAAACCACCTGGTAACAATTCATGGGTTCAAAATTGACTACATAGTCACAGTAACTCAGGAAACAGTTTCAGTTTGGTTCAAAGGTGTACTAAACTATAAAATATATTTACTCAAAAATGAAAAGCATACATCTCTTTGATATAGCTTATTTATCATTAAATTCTTAAAACAATTTGCAGGATAAATAATGCCACTTTCACTTTAATAAAGAGGAAACTGGGGCTCAGAGATATTAAATAATTTGACTGAGGTTTCATAGTCACAAAAATCAAATCTGCGATTTAAAAATTGGAGCCATTGTTCTTTCCAAACTACCATGACTAGTACATCAGAATTATAACCAGAAAACAAAGAATAAAGGTAACTGCAGAAGAGCTGGCACAATCTGTGAGGAGGACTAAGGTAAACCCAGTAAGTGTACTAAGCACCAAACAGCCAGGCAACGTGCTCACTCAACGTTACCAGAAAGGGAGTAGAAAGAGTAGCTGGGATTAGCTTTAGAGTTGGAAAGCCTGGCTTCAAACCAGGTTCCGACCTCACTAAGTGTTTTCAGACAAGTTACTTAACCTTTCCAAATCTCAGTTTCCTCCTGTGTAAATAGGGGAAATAGTATCACCTACTTTACAGGACTGTTAGTAGGATTAAATGAGATGCATGTGTGATGCACTCAGCTCAGAGCATTTTCTGAAACTTTTCATTACCTGCAGCCCAACAGCATGTAAACGCTATGAAGGGAGGTACAGCACTTACCTCCTTCACTGCTATACTGTGCTCCTTACATTTACTGACTAGCTTATGGACACAAAATCATCTCATAAATAACATTACATGTTATTACATGTTATCAGCTCTGGCTATCTACCAGAATCAATGGTAGAATTTTTAAAACATACTGATTCTTGGGTTCCATCATAACTACTGAATCAGAAGCGCATAGGTAGGACAAGCTTCCCACCCATAGGTTGGGACCTGCAGCTTTCTCTGCAGAGCTCCAGAGGTAGTAACAAGAAGGTATCCAGGGAGAACCACAGGAAGAAAAAATAACCTGCACTTTACATCAGATCTACTGTGGACATTCAGTCCAGGAGCTCTACCATCAGTAAGAAGGGAGATTAATTCCAAGAAGGTTCAGAGGAGTATGTCAGAGGGAAAGGCCCCTACATTCACCATTTCACCTACTCCACGCTAACTCTTACAAGTGGACACCACTTTTAACCTCATTTTACAAACGAAGAAATGAGCTGCCTTTGAGAGAAAATACACTAGGCTTCCATATAAAGTATAAGGAATTTATACCAAACTGCATATATTCTTATGTTTGATCCCTTCCATAATTAAATGGCACATTTTTGTGATATATGGCTAGAATCTGTGACCAAAGCACAGCTAAACCGTTCATGTGGAGTCTCTGTTGGAGTCTATGACTTGACTACTAATGATAGGAAGAACTTTCCTATAGAATATAATGATCAGCTATACGTAACATAACTTCTTTTAATGGGGGGGCTCAAAAAGACAGATAAAAACAAAACATAAAACCCTTGCTAATCACCACTGCCCACATTTTATTTTTATAATAAAGAAAATACTTAAAAATTGGTAATGGGGGGGGGGTTAAACCAATTTTTGGGAGATATCCCCAGGCTAGCAAACACATATGAGGTAGTCTTCATAGTCTGTAACTAGACTTAGACACAGTGAGAATAAAGACTTAGAAAAATTACTGTTAGTCCTGGAATATCTCAAAAGATAAAACTTGACTAGAATCTAATTTAAGCAGGAAAAATAATAAATGTTAGAAATAAATATTTTCTTTAAAGGACTGAAATAAAAAAGCTTCTGTGGATAACTTCAAATTAATGATAAGATTTAGGAAAATATAATATTCACTACAGAGATGTATTTACTTATAATGGAAAAATTTCCCTATAGCAAAGGCTTACAAACAATCTGTGAATTTCTAGGGCAGTATACTGACTTTCGTTTTTTAAAATTCTAAAAATAAAAAAGACTCCTCTAGCTGGAATGAGTTATATACACTCATGTGCAGAAACATGGAGATGAGCTGAGACCCTTTGACGTCCCCACAATTCTGTGATTTAACAGACGACCCTCTACTCAGGCTTCTAAAAAAGAAGAAACTGAAGATCTAACAAAATGGAGAAAAGGTATTAAGATAACAATCTGTAATTTATACTCAGCTATTCTCTGTCTTACCTGAGTGGGTAATTCCTCCTCCTTCTTAATTATTTGGTTTAATTTCTTTTATAAAATGGTTTTGATAAGAAAGGGAGAAAAAAGAAGATACTTTGGGAAAGGTCAGACAAAAATTTGCTCAGTTAGAAGATTAAGTCAAAAGCTAAAAAAATGCATTATTTTTACATATAGGTGCCTAATTCTAGGCAGGTGAGACCAATCTTTGTCTCCTCCAAAAGCATTACATTGCCCACCCATATTTATCTTCATCTTGGATATAGCGCAGCCAGTAGTTTAAGCTAGTTACTCAAAGTATAGCATTAGTGACCATTCAAAAAACTAATAAAACAAATTATATTATTTTGTTTCACATTGCTGTATCAATATTGGTTGAAATAAAGTTAGTTAATGGCTAGGAACAAATTATCTTTTTGGTAAGCAGAAATATGAGTTATAACAGGGTTGAAATGTAATGTCTTGAAATCAGTAACCTATTAGGCATTTGTAAGCTGGCTAAGAGTTTATTCAACTGTAAAAAAATCGATATTATTTTGCCATCTCTCTGTGTTCCGATATATGCTCTAGAAGACTAAGACCAACTGCAATTGATACAGAAGAAATATAAAGGAATGATGAAAACAAAAGTAAACTGGAAAATGGAAACTTGAAAGGAGAAGCAAAAAATGTTTACTTGAAAACAACTACTGAGCACATGCAGGAATGTATAAAGTGAGTGCAAACAGATTAGAGTAATAGGTGACCTCGGGCTATCTGTTAATGTGGGCTGAGAAATACAACACACAGGCCTTTGTTTAAGCAGAGAAAATGCTTAATTCCCTAGCAGAAACTCTGTGTACTAATCTTTATTACATATATCTTTCCTTCCCTAAAATAGCAATACATAGCAAATACATCACTATTAAACTATTCCCACCAGTTAGCAAAAACTTATGTCAAAGCATAAAATCTTTTTGAAATTGTATATTCCAAAGAAACAAATTAGGGGACTCCATATATAAACATAGAATGTGGTCTTGACTTGTCGTCCATGTAGGACACAAATCTCCCCAGAGGTTCTTTAGGAGAACTGTGAGGAGGAAGAAGATGAATGGAGTCCTCTTCCTGCCCTTTGCGCAGTGTGCACAGAGCACGCGTGGCTCTGAAGCTGCTCTGAGGACCAAGAAGCACATACTGTGATTTGCTGAACAGTGAACTATACTACTTGTTCAGATAAGTATACAAATAAGTATACTGTATAAGTATACAGATAAGTATACAAATAAATCTGCAGATATTAATCAACCACTTAGAAATCAGATGACACGCATCTCAAAGAATTAAAAAAAAATTCTAATGAAAATAATAGTACAGTTACCAGATTAAACAAGACTATGAAAAAGATAAATATAAGAAAAGCTGAACAAAACTAAGTTGTATCTAGATTTTTCTTAGACAAGAAAAGTTGTCTTGGAATTTGTACAGTATTCAATATCTACTAAGTGTTTCAATGATTGATTCTATCAGCAAGCCTGTCCTATGGATGAGCAAACTAAAGCACTAAAGAATTAAGTGAGTCTCTTAAAGATCACAGGCAAAGTTAGAGTAAGAGGTCTTGATCAATCCTTAGAGATAATCATTTACTTATTAACACACTCAACAAACATTTGACTACCTAGTATGCTGGGCACTGGTGATAAAAAAGATACAAATCTCCACTTTGAATAAGCTCATAGTCTAGTAGAAAAACTGTCAAGTAAGCAAGTAATTACACTACCGTGATAAATCCTTTCCTAGCAGCAGAGTGCAGATGATCTGGGATGAGTGAGAGCCAGAGAAAATCTCACAGAGGAAGAGCAACGTGGGCCAACTCCTAAAGGAAAACTAGGAAGCAGGGAGGCAGACACGCGAAGACAGAGAGCACTGGGCTCAGGGTGAGTAAGAGCAAGGAAACCTTTTGTGTTGAGAGTAGTAAAAGTACATGGCCAAAAATGGAAAGAAAGTTCTAGAAATAGCAAAGGGCCACATGATTAAGGGCCTTAGCTGTTAGGCAATGAGAAACAGCCGAAGGACTTCACGCAGGTGAGTGTCACCGTCATGTCTCATTTATTAAAAGGAGCTGAGGTAGCACCGTGGACGACAGCTTAGAGGAAAGAGGATACAGCCAGATCCAAGAAGTCCATCAGAAAACTTTCCAACAAAGACTCTAAATTAAGACAGGAGAATGCAGAAGGACTTTTTTCCCCTTATTCTTCAGGATAGCTTCTATCAGGTAATGTTACAATTAGATATTAGGTGATGTCATATATAATAAAAGAGAATTCTAATACTGTCATTTGTGTACTTTGAGTTACTGTGAGGTTAAAAGCCATCAGTTATATCACCCACCAAAAGGACATGATAATATAAGAAAAGTTCTAAAATATTTGGGATAAATTTCAATAACAAGAATAAATATTTTTATAATTACCTTAGTTTCGAGTTCTAGCAATTTCACATCAATTTATAGTTATAAATATTGAAGTAGGCTTGGTGCCTATAGCTCAGTGGCTAGGGCACCCGCCACATACACTGGAGTTGGCAGGTTTGAACCTAGCCTGGGCCTGCCAAACAATTAGAATAAAAAAATAGCTGGGTTTTGTGGTGGGCACCTGTAGTTCCAGCTACTCAGGAGTCTGTGGCAAGAGAATGCTTAAGCCTAAGAGTTTGAGGTTGCTGTGAGCTATGACGCCACAGCACTCTACTGAGGGTGACATAGTAAGACTCTGTCTCAAAAAAAAAAAAAAACACATAAATATTGAAGTAGAAGTAGAGATGAGCATGGGATAGTAACTAGTGAAACAGTAGAGAATGTAATGAACAGCTAGCAGTCTAAATCTCTGTAGACTCATTAACCTCCTGATACCTGAAATGAAGTTTCTCAGTGCTTTTCACATTGGTGAAAAACAAGTTAGCAATAACCAAGGTAACTGAAAAATTGCCACAAATAGTGTCGAGGCAGGCAATTATTTATTTTGAATCTCAAGTGCCAACAGAAAGCAGCAGAGTACAGAATTGCATGAACAAGGATACAATGGTTATTCCTGCCTTTTACCAAAACACAGCAATATAAGAACTTTACCTCGTGCCAGTCCTCCAGTTTGTTGTCAGAGAGATCTAGTTCCGACACGTGAGCGCAGAAGGCAGCGATTTCTTTTTCATCTCCTGCACAGGTTATTCCACAGCTGTTCAACACCAGTACACTTGGGAGGTTGAGGCGATCTGAATCACAGGGGATACAAAATACTTTCTCCATCAGCCTACTTCTTGTCTACATACTGAGTTCGGCCCCCAAGAATCATCAAGAAACAAAAGTCAAACAGTGTGAAATTACTCAAAGACCTGGAGAATACAGGATATAATGGCATCAAAGGGTACTGAATTCTAACAGGAGACAGCCAAATACGGCCCACGAGGAGTTCAAAAGTATTGAACCAATTACTACCAAATAAGTCTTCTAGGCTTTAACTCCTGGCAGAGTTGTTTACCGCAACTTCCAACAACAGAGCCACGCCATCATCTCGTCATCTGACATCCATGTGTAGATGACCACCACCCTCTTATTGGTCCCAATTCTTTCTTTTTTAAATTCAGTTCAAAAGTATTCTGGATAGCTCTTTTCTATCTGATGTGCACCTTTACCTTTTGTTACCTTTGACAATTATCTCAATCCATTAGATATTTAATCTGCTAAATCACTTTTGTTCTTCAAGTTCATACTATTCAAAAAATCTTCCTCACTTAAGTAGATTCAATTCAAAACTCTATAGCTTTCTCATATTTGTCTCAATTATTCCTGTTTCATATCCCTGTGGGATTTGTCCCTTATGAAAATTGGCCTTCTGTTAAAATACAATTACAATTCAGTATCTTAAACTATTTATTGAATTTGGTCAACGGAGGTAACAACTCTTTGACCTAGTTCAAAAAATATATGTGTCAATAAAATCAGTATTAGTATCTCTAATGAAAAGGATAAACATGAGAATTCAACCACCCTTTTCCCATGTGGTATAAAACAAGGACTCATGAAGGTAAGATTGTATTAATAAAGGCCTCAAATTATATGGCTTTTCAACTTAGTACTGTTAGTATCACATTCTCAAATTGGTAATGGATCCTAGGGTGAAAAAGACTATCACATAAAAAATCCACATCTCTCTGCCATTCTAGGTTACACACAATGATAAGAAAGTTGTTTGAAAAACAGCAAACACTTGTTAAGCTTTGAACGTAAGAACAAAAACCTTGATTCAATTTTTAAATTTCAGATTAATAGGAGGGTATATGATTAGGTCATGCAGTTTCCACTGTAAGGTTAAAGTCTGAGTTGCAGTTGTGTCCCTCACCCAGGAAGAGTGCCACATTCCTGTGCATTGCACCCACTGGGTGGGAACTTACTGAACACCCCCCCCCCCACTTGAATTTAACTGAGTTTTTCTTAATCCCCCATAACTACAAAGAACTACTTCTAAGAGTTGTTCATTATAATATCAAGGTAACAGACAACAGATAAAGTATACCTTGCACATTTCTATTTATAGATTTTTGCTCACATCTAACTAATCCCTCCCTAGAATTTATCTCCTGTCTAACCAAATTCTGCATTCTTTTTTTTTTTTTTTTTTGAGACGGAGCCTCAAGCTATCCCCCTGGGTAGAGTGCCATGGCATCACAGCTCATAGCAACCTCCAACTCCTGGGCTCAAGCGAGTCTCCTGCCTCCGCCTCCCAAGTAGCTGGGA
>CAUYQV010059309.1:0-21706 GCA_963574575.1 Galagoides demidoff | reverse complement strand
GTGTATAATGCTACGGTCTGAGAGCCTGGAGGCCTGCTTGTCTCTATTTTGTTTACACCTTGTATCTGTTCTACCTTAGAAAATCAGTTATTCTGGGTTATGATCTTGGCTGTGGAGAAATAGCAGCAATTAAATCACCCCTCCCCTTACTGGCGATAGTTATGAAAGGAAAACCACACCTTCCCTCAACCACACCACCAGGGTATCACTATATAGTTCTCAGGTGATTGGCCCAGTTCAAATGATATAAGAGAAGTGTCACAGTCAACACAATTCTCAGGTGGGGAAGTTCGAGAGGTTTTTGGGAACTGTACAGCAGGGATCTTCTTGCAACACAGGTATGACCTCCTCTGGTGTTCTGTGGGATCAGAGGGATCTGCCCAGCAAATAAAGTGTTCTGGGAGGTTGATGCCTCCTATCCCACCTTGTACCTTTATCACACACAGTCACTGGAGACCCCAGAGGGCTGTGACCTAGTTGCCCAATAAGCGGATGTGGCAGGGCTCTGTGTCTGCCAAAATCAAAGTAGAGCCAGTGTCAGCTCCACTCGGTTACTGCTTTTCGACCCCCGTCAGCAAAGGGAACTGAGCCTTGACTATCTTAGGCACTCAGTGACAACTGGAAAATGTTCCACCTGAGGACAATTTGGGCCTGAGAAAATCCCGAGAGCATCAGAGATTCTCCCTTGACCACCAGCTGATTTGCCCAAATCAAGAGATCCAAACCTATTGACCCCGCCAGTACCCACTCCCTGATTGGAAAGATCACAAAGTCTCTGGCAATTCAATAATAGGATTCTACTGGTGGTATAAGTCTGGCTCTCTCTGATGCTCTGAGGGGTCAGAAAGGCCTGTTCAGTAGACAATTTGGAGTAGGGAGGCTGGTGCCTCTTTTCCCTCCTTACTCACCCTTCGTTGCTGGGCTCTGGTAACCTCCGTGTCAGTTAACCCCACAACCAGTCTCTGTTAATCCAGACTCTGTAACCCAGTCTTGTCCAATAGGCAAGAGAGTCAGGGTTTTGTGCCTACCAGAGTCCGGGTAAAGTCAATGGGCTCGTTAGGATTTTGTGCTTGACAGAGTCCCAGTAATGTCGATGCCTTCTCCACTCGGTGACCACTCTTTGTGGCCAGCCAGCAGAGATAGTTGAAGCCTATCTGCGTCAGGCACTCAATGGGAGCCGTAGAATATTCCACTTCGGTTCAATCTAAGCCTGGAGTTTGCTTTCTTGAAGTGGTGGTTTGCCTCGGTGGGGAGGACGTGTGTTTATCTATCTCTTCTCTCAGGTCAGCTCCCCACTTTCAGGTTTGTAGGGTTTTTCTGGCAGTTGTCTCTCTCCCTGAACTGAAGTTTATATTGAAAACTTGCTCCAGTCAGCTCTCATCTGCTATTCCTCCAAATTCTTATTGAATGTGAAAATTTTAGTTAGGGAATATAACCGGCCCGGGGATTAGCAAAGTACAAGATATATTGAAACGAGGCAGGCAAATAGACTAAAATGCTACCCAACATACAAGCACACCAATGCCCAGACATTCAGCCACAACTATACAAACAGACAAAGAAGTAAACAAAACAATAGACAAACCGGTCAACTAATAGATCAGAAATGAAAGAAGGAAAAAAGAAAAAGAAAGAAAAAATAGTAATAATAAAAGATAGCCACAGAAATGATGGTTATAAAATGATATAGCAAACACATAGGAAAGCAAACAGTCAAACAACAGAGATAATCAAATATATATATATATATATATATATATATATATATATATATATATAATGAAAATAAAAAGTAAAAAATTAAAAATTTAAAAAAAGAAAAAGGAAGGCACTACTAAAACAATTATTTTTGAGAATATACAAACAAGTCCCTTTTTCAATGCGGTAGGGTTTCATTTAAAAAGTATTTGTATAATTATGCTGCAGTATAGTTTCTAGACAACAGGTGGTGCTGTGAGTGGTCCCTGCACTGATACCAAAAATAGAAAGGAAAAAAAGAAAAAAAAAAAGTATATTTATATATCAAAGGAGAATCTTTGCTGGCAGGTAGCCCAGATTCTCCCTACAACAGTTCCCACAAAGTGTTGGGCGTCTTGGTTTAGTTTCAGAGGCCAGATGGCTGGCTGCATATCAGATTTTGAGATCTCTGCGCTTCTGGAGAAGGTGTTATGGAGACGCCATTTTGGAGGTTTTACATTACATCTGGTTCCTAGCGGCCACCCGCTCCTATCTGTCCTCTAAACTTGGGACACAAGTTCATACTTCGCCAGACTTTCACGCAACTCCTAATTTCCCCTCCAACAGAAAACTGTTGTGGTCCGAGGGAAAAGAGCTGGGGCGCCCCTTGTGCAGTCTGTATTCCAGTGGGGGAGGGGCTGCTGCGCTGCCACAGTGGGAAGTTCGAAAGATTTTTCAGTGTTTGTAAGAGGAGAACTGATTCACCCTGCTGGTGGCCACGTCAGTGCAGCTCCACACAGACTTCTAAAATTATAGTATGGATCAGTTTTTAAGCAGAGTCCCTTCCCCTCAAGTTTCTGTCTGAATGCCTGGATCTCTGGCACCCTAAACTGGGTCCAAATGTCTCCCGTTTCTGGCTGCTAAATTCAGCTTGGGAGTCCACAGCTCACTGCACTCTCTGTGAGACACACAAACTCCCCACGAATTGGGTATAGGAGCCTTTCATGGGGGAAGGATTGGTTTCTGTCTCTCAGGATGCAAGCCGCAACCTGGCACTGCAGGGCACGAGCCGCGGACCTGCGGCCAGGTCACAGATGGAGCCGTTTCAGCTGCTGCCCTGAGTTTTTTCTGGCTGACCCCGTAGTTCTGGACTACACTTCCAATCCAGCAGTTCACCTCTTTGCTGCTCGCCCTGCGCTGCTTATCCGTGCAAGGACGCCACACGGAAGGGATCCAATAAGCCCACTCTCACCTGAAACCACCAGGAGAGTTGACTCAGGGGTGCATCTCCTCTGCCATCTTGCTCCGCCTCCACTCTGTAGTTTTCTAATTTTCTTTTTTTATTAAGTCTTTTCTGGGTTTTGGCATCAGGGTGATACTTCCTTCATAGAACATACTGAGAAGGGTTTCTTCCTTATCAATGGTTTGGAATAGGGTCTACAGTATAGTTACAAGCTTATCTTTGAAGCTTTGGTACAATTGGTGGAATTCTAGTGTAAATCCATGTGGTCCAGGACTTTTCCTTGTTAGAAGTATGTTTATTGTTCTTGCGATTTTGGTGCTTGGTATTGATCTACTCAAAAGCTTTAATTCTTTGTGGTTAAGTTTAAGGTGGTGGTGCAGGGATTGGCCCATTTCCTAAACATTTTCAAATTTCTAGGCATATAGTTTTTTGTGGTAATCAGAGATGATATTTTGTGTCTCTATGATATCTCTTAATATTTCCCATTTTTCATTTCTAACTGAGGTTATTAGAGGTATTATTTTTCTGCTTCTACTTAATCTGGCCAACAGTTTCTTTATTTTATTAATCTTTCAAAGGGCCAACTTTTTGTTTCACTGATCTTCTGAATAGTTCTTATGTTTTCAGTTTCATTTAATCCTGACCTAACTTTAGTAATTTTTTTTTTCTGCTCGATTGGGATTGGATTGCTCTTCCTTTTCCTGTTCCTTGATATGGTTCATTAGATTACTGATTTGTGCTCTTTCTGTTTTTTGAATATGGGCCTTTAATGTGACAGTTTTCCTCTTCATATGGCCTTTGCAGTATCACACAGGTTTTTATAGGTTGTGGCTTTATTTTTATTTTGTTCAAGACATCTAATAATTTCCTTCTTTATCTCCTCCTTCACTCAGGTGTCATTCAGCATAAAGTTATTTAGTTTCTGTGACTTTGTATGGGGATAAATATTTTTGTTGGTGTTGTGTTGGCGTTGAGATCTACTTTTATTCCAAAAAGGTCTGAAAATATATACCATGTAATTTCTATTCTTTTACATTTGTTGAGATTAGATTTGTACCCCAATATGTGATCAATTTTGAAGATTGATCCATGGGCTGATGAGAAGAACATATACTCAGTTTTATTTGGGTGGAATGTTATATATATACATAAATATATGTGTGTGTGTGTGTGTGTGTGTGTGTGTGTCTGTTAAACCCATTTGTTCTAAAGATGTGTTTGAATCTATTGATTTTTTGTTTAGTTTCTGATTTGTCCAGTTCTGTCATGGGAGTGTTGAAGACCTCAGTTACTGTAGTGTTGCAGGATATCATATTGTTGAGATTGATTAAGGTTAATTTTATATATCAAGGAGCATTTAAGTTGGGTGCATAGATTTAGGACTGCAATGTCTTCTTGTCTTATTGTTTCCTTAACCAGTATATACCATCCACCTTTGTTTTTCTTTAATATTGTTGGTTTTAAGTACAAAGAATCTTCAAATAAAGTGACAATTACTGCTTCTTTTTCTGATTTCCATTTGTCTGAAATTTTCCAACTCTTCCCCTGAGTCTTGTTTTGTCCTTGGAGATTAGATGTGTTTCCTGAAGTAAGCATATACTTAACTTTTACTGTTTTCTCCAGTCAGCCATCCTTTGCCTGCCTTTCAGTGGGGAATTCAGGCCATTCACATTTATTGAGAAAATGGATAATTGTGGTGGAATTCTGTTCATCTTTTTTTGTTGAAGTTTGTTGCTTATTTTTATCACTGTGTCATTGCATATGCTAGGCTTTGCCCTTTAGTTTCTAGATATCATTAATTTGCTGGTGGTCCATTGTGATGATCAGTGTAAGAACAAATCTGAGTACTTCCTGCAGAGCTGGTCTTGTGGCAAACATCCTTAAGGTTCTTTTGTCAGTAAAATATTTGATTTCTCTGTTGAATTATGTGATATGATTTGAGGGCCAGTGAGAAGAGCTTTCACAGTTAAATCAGGTGTGAAGAAACCTCCTGAGAGATCTTCATACTAATCAACCTTACAAGAGTTGGTTTCATCCATCAAAATGCCAATTGGTAGATGTGTAGTGAGGAAATATAACAGCTAAGAAGTATGAGAGACTCAGTAGGTAGTCACATATCCTCATTCTTACAGAAAAAAAAAAACAATAAAGGAAGCCAGTTAATCTGATTTGATATATCCAGACATTTTAGGTTCATTAATTCTTGTTGCAAACTTGGTGCTAAAATACCCTCAAATGACAATTGCTTTTTCCATGAATTAAGAATTCTACAGAAGTTAGTAGAGAAGGCCACCTTATAAGCATAATTTGCACTCTACAAAACTCTTCTATTCTGTTCCTTCATTCTGCCCCATCCTACTCCATTATCATGATCTTATGTGTGCCCCACAAGTACTTCTTCTGGATATATATGGGACAAAAGAGAAATAAAAATCTTTAAAATTTTGGGAAACTTATGGAGAATTCCTCATAATATTAAATAAAAGACACAAAGCAGAAGGGTAAACATAGGATCTTGGACATTTAAGCACATAGTTGGGTTTCCTTTTGATGAATAAAATGCCATTATCTTATTCAGGATGTTTGTTGAATCAATACATATCAGATATTTAATTACATTTGAGTTATTTCAATGTAACTGATGGAAAAGGAAAAGGAGTTGAGATATAGACTTAGAGTTCCCTGATGCATTCAGGTTTTATTTTTATCCATCTTTTTTTTTTCCAGAAAGGAAAGAAAATTCAAGTTTCAAATAACATTTTGAGATACTTAGGGTATAAATCTTGTTAAGCTGGAACCCTTCCCAGAAGCCACTTACTACTTCTTTTTCTGAAAAACAACAACAGCAGCAACAAATAGACCTATTTAAATCAGATTTTCAGTACCTTTCAGCCAAAAATATTTTTAACTGATCCAATGCCACCTTACCCAGGAATGAGGCCAATATTTAATGAGACCTCTCTGCACATCCTCCAAAGATACATGGTGTAGTAGTCTTCAGAGGGTGAACATGATTCATGGAGTACCAATGGGAGACATATAAAGGGTCTTAAGTTTGTATGTAATGACTTTTGCATGTTGTAATCTTTGGGAACCTGGATTCAGATTGAGGAAGAAAATGAAATGAGGGTTGTAGTAGTCAGAATAATGTCCTACTCAAAGATGTGTGCATCCTAATGTTTATCTTGAGATAATATGCTACCTTACATTGTAAATAGGATTCTTCAGTTAAGGATCCTGAGATGAAGGAGATGATCTTGGGTCATTTGGATGAACTCAATATAACCATGAGTATATTTATAATAAGGAGGTAGGAAAGGGGGATAATCTTCTGTGACCACAGCAGATGATGCCAGAGTGATGCAGGCACAGGACAAGTCAGGTGACAATCTGGAGAAGCCACCAAAGGCAAGGGATGGATTTAACCTCTAGAATCTCAAGAAGGAATGCAGTTATGCCAACACCTTTGATTTTATCCCAATAAGACTTATTTTGCACTTCTGACCTCAGGAACTATAAGATAATAACTTTGTGTTGTTTTGAGCCACTACATCGGGTAATATGTTACAACAATAGCAGGAAACTTCTACATTCTAATGTGCTTTATTCTTTTATAAGACCATAGATCTAACTTTTATCTTATTATAAAATTCAGAACCCACTCTATTAATTAGTTCTAGCCCAGAGAAAGTATAATTTTCCAATTATATATTTAAAAAAGATTGAACCTTTCCAAAACAGTTATTAGGATTTCTCATCAATTTCAGATTTAAACTGTTTTTTTTTTTTACATGATGTGGTCTTTGTGTTGTTATAGATTCAACATGCTAAATGGAATAGAGCTAATAACAATACTCAACTCTCTCTAATGTGTCTTACATACTTATTCCAAAGTTCCTATGAAGTCTCCAGACCTCAGAAAATAATAAACCTTCTTTTCATTCCAAATTGGTTACCCTGGACTGATGCCCGGGCACCAGCCACATACACCCAGAGTTGATGGGTTTGAACCCAGCCTGGGCCTGCTAAACAACAATAACAACTACAAAAAAAAAATAACCAGGTGTTGTAGTGGGTGCCTATAGTCCCAACTAGTTGGGAAACTGAGGCAAGATAATCACTTAATCCCAAGAGTTTGAGGTTGCTGTGAGCTGCAATGTCATGGCACTCTACTGAGGGCAACATAGTGAGACTCTGTCTCAAAAAAAAAAGAAAAAAGAAAAATTGGTTACCCTTTATGCTTAATCAGAATTTAAATTATTATTTAAGATAAAGGGCCTTTAACAAAAGCAGTCTCCTAGAGAAAAATTATCTTGCTTCCAAGATCCAGGCATCTAAATGTCAATAATTTTGTGGAAAGTCTCAGAGTTAACTGTGAGCAATGACTTGAGAACCTGAGGGAACTTGAAGTTATTGGTAATTAGGCAGAGACTTAACAGGTCTCCCTGGGAAAACAAAAAGTAGCCCCTCTAATTAGTGTTTTACAAATAGTTTGAAAATTTGTAAGTTGTCTATAACATATTTCTATCACAAAACTAGGGGTAGGAGTATTTTCCACCATGCAACCACATTCACTCTCATGAACTCCTTAAGATCTCAATTGCCAAAGAAAAAAAATCTCAATTGCCTTTTCTTTACTTGCATTTCCCCTAAGGTCTGGTGTTATGCATTATTTAACACAATCATACAGCATAAAACATTCGTGGCACAATTCCACGGAAGGTGACACATTGTGCCATTAGCTCTCAGTGTCACAGTCCATGTTCCTTTTGGCTTTGACAGTGTTCCGTGTTTGGAATACAACTCTCTAACAAAATAATGGTCTGTTTTGATAAGTATGACATTCTCCCCTTAAGAGAAAAATAAAGTACTTCAGAAGAAACATCTGAGATCTGGCAACAATGAAGGAATAAGCTCACCTATAGTTTTTAATACCAGCAAGAATACTGCAAAGAATAACCGTTAAATACCACTTAAGAAAGCCACTAATTTGGGGTGGCACCATGGCTCAGTAAGTAGGCCCCAACCATACTGCAACAAAAAAATAACCAGGCACTGTGGCAGGTGCCTGCAGTCCCAGCTACTTGGGAGGCTGAGGCAAGAGAATCACCTAAGCCCAAGAGCTGGAGCTTGCTGTGAGCTGTGATGCCAGAGCACTCTACTGAGGGAGACAAAGTGAGACTTTGTCTCTAAAAAGAAAAAAGCTACTAATTTTAGTGGTAGGGCTACAGTGATGACAGGAAGATCTTTTTGCCCACCTCACTGAAATCTTTTATTACCACTGGGATCATTAGTAGAAGCCTAATGGTTTATAAAAAAAAAAAAAAACTCTATAGAGGCTAAGTAGCCTATCTATAAACATTTATTACATATTAGTCAATAAACATTTATTACACATTTTTCTATATGCAATCCTCTGTGTTAGGATAGGCTTTGGGATCATAGAGCTTATTAAAAAAAAAAAAGGTTGAATTTTTTTTTTCCTGCCCAAGGAATGGTCACAGTCCACCTAGGCAAGATTCCTACATGTTAAAAAATACAATTCTAGGTAGTAAAATAGTGACTTCTATATTATTGATACAGATAATAAACAGAATGCAAGCTCAAAGACAGTAATCAGAGCGGGATGGGGAGGTTAAAGTAGGTGTTAGTGAGTGGAACCTAAACTGAGCCTAGTTTGAGTAGGAAAGAGAATAATAAAGATTTACATTTGTATGGAGCTTTGTAGTTTATAATACACTCATGTTTGATCTCTTATTCTCTCATATATTCATTCAACAAACATTAATGTGCCTGCTGCATCAAAAGATTAATATAGCCAGGCCAGAGGCTCACACTTGTAATCCAAACACTCTGGGAGGACAAGGTCGGCATACTGCTTGAGCTCAAAAGTTTGAGACCAGCCTGAGTAAGAGCCAAGACCCTATCTCTAAAAAAATTAGCCAGGCATTATGGCAGGCACTTATAGTCCCAGCTACTCAGGAGAATGAGGCAAGAGGATTTTCCAATCCCAAGAGTTTGAAGTTGCTCTGAGCTATGTCACCATGGCACTTTACCAAGGGTGGCAGTGTGAAACTCTGTCTCAAAACAAAAAAGATTAATACAGCACCATCTCTGACCTACCAGAGCTCACATTTATGGGTTGAACACCACCACTACCTTTTCCCATTTGACAATAATAAGTACATAGTAAGGAGGAAAGAGGGCATCAGAAAGTTGGCCAAATAAAAGCGGGACCCCTTCAGCAGCACCTGTGATTCAAAGGAGTAGGGTGCCAGCCCCATATGCCAGAAGTGGTAGTTTCAAACCTGGCCTGGGCAAAAACTGAAAAAAAAAAAGCGGGACCCTAATGAGCTGTACCCTCATAAAATCTAAGTTTCTTGAGTGTTGCCACTGCTCAGCAGAAGTAGAGGAAGTATTTGCTTTAGGAGGTTGAACTCTGAGTCCCACCTTCCCCTACTTCCTCTTCTACTATGGCCCTACCCTGGTCACCCCACCCTGTTGACAGTCCTCCAACATACACAGACCATCCTGTGCACACTGGCATTATCTAGAAAGGTAGAGGAAATCTTGGGGAGCCATTCAACTTAATAGAATCATAGAACTACATCTAGATAATAATTTAATATTTTAGTCTCTCCTATTGTTTCAATTCCAAAACATCTGTGATCAGTCTCACCCAGGCCCTATAGTAAAACACAGCTGTGCTTCTTTGGATGTTCCTTAGTTGCTGACCTAAGCCACTTTTGAAATTTTTTCTTGCCCAACCAGATCATATATGCTTCTTTTAACCTCTTTGCTTTTCCTTCCTGCCAAAATGTATGGATTCCCTCTGTCCCATTGCCTTTCCTTTCTTCTCCAGTAATTCATAAAGTATCCATCCACAAGTCACAGTCTCCTGCACTGTTTGGACGTTTCAGGGTTATTTTTAATAGACTCTACCCTCCTAGAAATGTCCAAATTCCATTTCCACTTTGCACAATTATTTAGATTCCTTCACTATAGCACATGCATTTCCATACCAAAAACATCTTCCTCCTTCTGCCCCCAGACAACTACCACAGGGAGTTAATTACTCTATTACTCAAAAGCACTTAAAACCACACAGTTCCTCTTACAAAGTTGCCTAATAAGGAGAAGAAAAGACATTTGCTAACATAAATGTGTTCACTGTTTAAATGGGTAAGACAGACATATAAACAAAAAGTAAGTATAGCACTACAATAAATAAGAGAATAGAACCATGCACATGGGAACATTTGTAAATAATTTCGGCTCACTGGTAAGCATGTATGGCACACCTTTTGGGTGCAGAAAACAATGACAAGAGGGACTATAACAAATTCTAATATTGTGACCTGGTTTTTATACACTTACAATAACCTGAAATTAAAAGAAAATAATTATACTTTCAACCAAACCTTTGAAGTATAAGTGGAAAGTTTCCAGATTTATCTCTTTGAGCAGGTATGGATAAAAGAGGATGCATAGATCCTCTTCATCTTATTCAATGTACCACCCTCTGACTAGAACTTCTATATTTTCAGTTTTTTCACTCCCTGATGACCACTACTTCTATCTCAGTGAGTTTTCAAGTCCCTTGATCTCTCTGCTAATTGGTTAAATTTCTTCATGGTTTCACTTTTAACTACTCCTTTGGTACATTCTTTAATAGCTGTTTGAGAATTGCTTTCAGTATCCTGATATATACTTCCTTTTCATTGACTTGTTCACAGTAACTTAGTTCACCTTACAGTTGCATGGAAACATAACTTTCTTCTCTTTTTATATTATTCACTCTGTGGTCATGTCTGTTCTCAAATCTTCATGAAAATATGAACATCAGGACATTTATAAATTATTCTTTGTCATGCCATTTTTTATTCCAAAAAGTTTGGTGGCCCTGGTGCCTCCCCTTAGTACCAGAAATCTTATTGATAAGCCCATCATGAATATTGGGGTGCACATGTACAATAAACAATGGTTGTAGGATTTTAAGGCTAAAAAAAAAAAAAAACACCCATTGGGGGTTTACCATGTCCTAAGCCCTGGATTAAATTGCCAAGAACACAAAGATGAGAGAGATATGCTCCTTGTTCTAAGGAAATTCAGTTAACAAAATTAAGCCAAGTGCATAAATAGACCTAGTCAAAGCTTGGAAAATACTAATATTGTTGAATGAATGCATATAATAACAGGCAGAAAGTATTAAGTTATATAGTTATATCATGTTTTCCTCTTTTGTCATGAAGGATGGAATTTAAAGTTTTAAAAAAGGCTGATAAGCTCTTATTTAAAAATCTAGTTTAATTTCTTCTATTACATAATATTTAATATAAACTGATCTTATATCTTTATATTTCTAGATATAAAAGTTAAACTTAGATACACTATCTTTTAAAGATTTCAGTTTAAGCTCAAAAAGTTTAGCTCCATTTATTAATTAGTTTGAGGTAGTTTAATAGAAGCTAAGCAGTTATTTCATTTTATTCTATTTGTGGTAAAACCATAAGCCATTAATCATGTAATCAAATCAGTTCAATTCAATCCAATTTATTGCAGTTAATAACTTTCCATGTACCATTTACTCGCATAGTCATAAGGTCACTTCTAATTCACTCTACTCACTAAGAACACCTACCTGGATATATATATTCCTAAGAGGAATATAACTGCATCACTATTTTCTGTAATACCCACATAAATAAAGTAAAGTCTGCTCCTCCACACTCAAGGGTACTCAATATCAGACAACTGAATTGTTTTCCACTTCCTTATTTGGACCTTCATTAATGGTATAATCTTATTTTTTTTAGTAACTTATTTTAGCAGTGCAAAAATCTTCCTTTGCCTGTTGAGCTTCAGCTGCATCCCTAGGTTTTGCTATAATGTGATCTGAAAACCTTATCTGGAATAAAGCCAAAGATCTCTGATAAACCCTTTCTGTTGGAGCATTTGTATGGAGACTCTGCACTTTTTCACTTTCCTCTTGCCAGAAAGATTTCTGAGATGAAATAAACATCTACCTCAATCCCCTTGACCAGTCATCTCTACACCAATATTTACAACTCTACACTTTTGTTGCCACTCTTGCAGATTTTTCTAGTTTGACTTTGGACCACATTTTCTTTTGTAGAAATCTCTTATTCCATTGGTCTATTTTTCTATTTTTATACCAATACCATACTATTTTGGTTACAATAGCCTTAACTATAGTCTTAACTCTGGTAATATAATGCCTTCATATTTGTTCTTTCTGCTTAAGATTGCTTTAATTGTTTGGGCACATTTTTGGCTCCAAATGAAGCACAGGATTATTTTGTCTAGATCTGTTCAATATGTTCTTAGTATATTGATGGAGATTGTACTGAATATGTAAATCACTTTGTGCAGTATAGACATTTTAACAATGTTGATTCTACCAATTCATGAGCATAACATGTTTTTCCATTTTTGTCAACTGTGATTTGTTTCATCAGTGATTATATTTCTCCTTACAGCAGAACAGAGAACTCAGGTATAACCATATACCTATAAGTAACTATTCTTCAACAAAGCAAAAAATAACATACACTGGGGAAAACAAACCCTGTTCAATAAATAGTGCTGGGAAAATTGGATAAGCCACAGATGCAGAATAATGAAACAGGACCCCTATCTCTCACCACTTACAAAAATTAATTCAAGAGCAAAAAAGACTTAAAAGTAAGGCATGAAAACATAAAAATTCTAAAATAAAACCTAGGAAACAGTCTTCTAGATACCAGCCTAGGCAAATAATTTATTAGCAAAACCTAAAAAGCAATTAAAGCAACAAAATAAATAAATAAATGAGCCTCAATTAAATTCAAACACTTCTGAATGGCAAAGGAAATAAACAGCAAAGCAAACAGATAATCTAAAAGAATGGGAGAAAATATGCAAAAATTATATACCTGTTAAAGGCTTATATCCATCTACAAAGAACTAAAACAAATTGACAAGAAAAAAGAAAAAGAAAGAGCAATAAAAGTGTGCAAAGATATGAACAAAAATCTTTTCAAAAGAAGTCAGATAAATGGCCAAGAAACATGTGAAAAAATGCTCAATGTCACTAATCATAAGGGAAATGCAAACTAAAACTACAATATCACCTTAATTCTTTTTTATTTAAAAAGTCCAACAACAACAAAAATGTGACCTAGGATCTTTTGGAAAAACCTAGATGGAACTAGAGACTATTCTAAGCGAAATATCATGAGAATGAAAAACAAACACCATATATACTCAGTACTAAATTGTAATTAGCTAATCAACACTTATGTGCATGTATGGAAGCAAAACCCAACAGAATTCAAGCTAGGTGGGAGGAAGAAGGAGGGGATGAGTAAATTCACATTTAATAGGTACATCATACACTTCCTAGGTGAAAGGCACACTTATGAATTTGACTTCAAATATGCAAAATCAAACTATGTAACTAAAACTTGTGTACCCCTGTAATATTCTGATTTTTTTAAGTCCAAATACAGTAGATGTTGATGTGGAGGCAGACGGAAAAGAACCCTCATACATTGTTGGTGGATTTGGAAATTAGCACACGCTCTTTGGAAAACAGTATATAGATGCAGGCAGAATGAACACCAAAGACAGTATTCTTGGCAAGGAAAAAACATCCCCAGAAAAAGGGAAAAACTAAAAAAGTAAGCTGAGAATGGTGCTTGTGGCTCAAAGGAGTAAGGTGCCAGCCCCATATGCTGGAGGTGGAGGGTTCAATCCCAGCCCCAGCCAAAAACTGCAAAAAAAAGTAAACTGAGTGAGTTGGAACAAAGGAAACTCAGCTAGTTTACCTTTAAACCAGCCACCGCTATATTTCTTATCTAAGCAAGTATCCTGCTTTTCCTAGAGCTCTGGCCTATTGGGGATACAGCTTACTGAAACCCTTGCTGGGTCTGTGAACACTCTGAAGAAATAATGGCCACAGAAGATTCTATGGCAAGGCCTAGAAAGATACACTAATGAGGCTGTTTGCTGCCCAGTGGACAGTCAAAGCAAATACCCATTGTGGAGATTTGTATTTGGCTAGGACAGAGGTTAAGGGAACTGTTCAAGCCCTGACATGGGCAGGAAAGCTTATACCCTTATCACAAAGGAAGACCCTCTGTGGTGGTGATGAGAGGAAAATTCCTTTCTCCCACCAATTCTTCAGAGGAGATTGATGCCAGTAACATTTTAATCCAAAGAGAACTAGCAGAGATTAATATCTCCCTAAGAATCTGTGTGTGTGACCTCAGACAGGAGGCTGCCCCCACACAAGGCTCAAATACCAGATTCATTAAGACTGCTAAGTCCTTAAACTTAATTATAGAAACAATAGGAGGTGATATGCTCACTCAGGGAAACTCCTACCTTCTTCATTCCCTTCTTCAACTTACCCTTTGGGCTAATGAGCAAATAGACTTCAATAAAAGCTGAGTGGAAATGACATTCAGGGCCACCATCAGAACCCAACAAGCAGGCGGTAGTCTCCTGGGTTTCCACCATTGAAAATTATGTGTATCTAGTCTCTTTCTCTCTTGTCATTTCCAAATTTATTTCTTCAGTTGGTAGCTGCCAGATCCATAGGTCTATTTTTTTATGTGATTTTTTTTCTTCCTAATGTATATAATTTTATTTTCTTTCCTTTTATTTGGTCATATACAGGTAGATCATGAATACATTTGTGCATCTGTGGGGTACAATGTGTTAATTTTTTATACAATTTGGAGGGCTTACATCAAAAATATCAACTAGCTTTCAACATAAAAAATCAACATAGCTTTCACCTCATTTGCTTAATTATTGTGTTAAGACATTTATGTTGTATTCTTAATAAATTTGACTTGTACCCTTGCCACATGCACCGTATGTGTGGTCTCACCATTTATCCTCCATCAAACCTCCCCAATCTCTCATCCCCCTCCACCTCTCTACTTCATCCTATGCTATAGTTGTGATCCATCTTTCATAAAAAAGTGTGAGTAATTATAAATTGGTTTCATAAGAGTACTGAGTACATTGGAGACTTTTTGCTCCATTCTTGAGATACTTTACTAAGAAGAATATGTTCCAGCTCCATCCATGTAAACATAAAAGAGGTAAAGTCTCTATCATTTTTAAGGCTGCATAGTATTCCATGGTACACATATACCACATTTATTAATCCATTCATGGGACGATGGGCACATGGGCTTCTTCCTTGACTTGGCAATTATGAAATGAGCTGCAATGAACAATCTGGCACAAATATCTTTGTCACAAAGTGATTTTGAGGGGGTTGGATATACATCAAGTAAAGGAATTGAGGGATCAAACGGCAGGTCTACTTTTAGACCCCTGAGTGTTCTCCACACTTCCTTACAAAAGGGACATGTTAGCTTGCATTTCCACAAGCAGTGAAGAAGTGGACCCTTTTCTTCACATCCATGCCAGCACCTGTAATTTTGGGATTTTGTTATGTGGGCTACTCTTAGTGGATTAGATGGTATATCAAAGTGATTTTGATTTGCATTTCTCTGATGATTAAAGATGATGAGCATTTTTTCATGTGCCTGTAAACCATATGCCTGTCTTCTTCAGAGAAGCTTCTGTTCAAGTCTCTTGCCCACAATGAAATGGTATCATTTGTTCTATTCTTATTAATAAGTTTGTGTTCTCCGTGAATTCTGGTTATCAGTCCTTTGTCAGAAACAACCTGCAAATACCCTCTCCCATTATGAGAGCTTTCTACTTGCTTTACTTACCGTGTTCTTGGCAGTGTGGAAGCTTGTTAGTTTGATCAGATCCCAGTAAGGTATTTTTGGTATTGCTTCAATTGCCTGAGGGGGAGTCCTCCTCATAAAGTATTCTTCCAGGCCAATTTCTTCAAGTTTTTCCCTAGCACTCTTTCCAAGAATCTTTATAGTTTCATGTCTTAAGTTTAAGTCTTTTATCCAGTGAGAGTCAATTTTTGTTAGAGCTGAAAAGTGTGGGTCCAATTTCAGTCTTCTACAGGTCACCAGCCAGTTCACCCAACACCAATTGTTAAATAGGAAATCTTTCTCCCAATTTATATTTTTGATAGGCTTATCAAAGATAAGATGACAATAAATTGTCTGGGTTCAACTCTTGGTTCTCAATTCTGTTCCATACTTCTACCTTTCAATTTTTGTGCCAGTTTTGATCACTATAGATTTATAGTATAGTCTGAAGTCTGGTACTGTGATTCCTCCTGATTTGTTTTTATTTCTGAGTAATTGGCTATTTGAGTTTTTTATGTTTACATATAAAGTGAAGTACTAGACTGCTGCCTGTGGCTCAAGGAGTAGGGCATCCATCCCATATACCTATGGTGGTAGGTTCAAATCTGGACCCAGCCAAAACATAAAATAAAATGAAGTACTGGTTTTTCCATATCTTTAAGGTATGACTTGGGTACTTTAATAGGGATTGCATTAAATCTGCATATTGCTTTGGGTAGCATGGACATTTTAAAAATGTTGATTCTTCCCAGCCATGAGCATGGTATATTTTTCAATTTGTTAATACCTTCAGCTATTTCTTTTCTCAAATTTTCATAGTTCCCTTTATAGAGATATTTCATGTCCTTTGTTAGGTATACTTCCAGGTATTTTATCTTCTTTGGCACTATTTTAAAAGAAATAGAGTCCTTGACTGATTTTTCAGCTTGACTATTGTTGGTATATATGAATGATACTGATGTGTGAGTATTGATTTTGTATCCTGAGATGCTGCTGTATTCTTTGATCACTTCTAAGAGTTTTGTTGAGTCTCTGGGGTTTTCCAGGTATACAATCATATCATCTGTGAAGAGTGAAAGTTTGATTTTCTCTGATCCTATATGGATAACATTGATCACCTTTTCTGTGTTCTGATCATGAAAGGATACTGGATATTGTCGAAAGCTTTTTCTGCATCACTTGAGAGAATCATATGGTCTTTGTTTTTTATATTGTTTATGTGATATGTGTGTTTTTTATATTGTTTATGTTATTATATATGGTATTATATTGTTAATTATAATTAAATATTATATTATATTGTTAATTATAATTACATATAATTATATATGTATTATATTTATAGTATATAATATAACATGGTATATTGAACCAGCTTTGAGACCCTGGCATAAAACCCATTTGGTCATGGTGTATAATTGGTTTGATGTGTTACTGGATTCTGTTTGCTAGGATCTTATTGATTATTTTTGTGTCAACATTCATTAGAGATATTGTTCTATAATTTTCTTTTCTTGTTGGGTCTTTTCCTGGTTTGGGGATCAGGATGATATTTGCTTCATAGAATGTGTTTGGAAGTATTCCTTCTTTTTCTGTGTTTTGGAAAACGTTATGTAATAAAGGTACTAATTATTTTTTCTTGATTTGGTTGTCAGTTTGTTTGCTATGGTACATATAAATGCCAGTGGTTTTTATACACTGATTTTATAACCTAACACTTTGCTGAATTCATTTATCAAATCTAAGAGTCTTTTGAAGAATTTGCAGGGGTGTCCAACCCATACCCTGCGGAACACATACAGATTATTTAAGGATGTTTCGTTTATCTGTGGTGGTGGATATCATGAAAATTATGTATGGTTTTCTTTTTTTTTTTTTGCTTTCCAGTTTTTATTATATTTGTGCATTTAATGTATGGACAAAGACAAGTCTTCTTCCATTCTTCTTCCCATGTGGTACTGAGAAGCCCAAAAGTTGGACACCCCTCCTGGGTTTTCTAGGTATACAATCATAACATCAGCAAACAGGTAACTTGGCTTCTTCTTTTCTACATGGATGCACTTAATTATTTTTTTCTTGCCTGATCACTCTGACTAGGATTTCTAGTATTATGTGGAATGGTAGTAGTGAAAGTGGGCATCCTTGCTTTGTACCAATTCTCAGTATGACACTGACTGTGGGTCTGTCACCTATGGTTTTTTATAAATATAATTTTGGAATATGTTCCTTCTATGCTAAGTTTTTTTATTGTATTTATCATGAAGAGATGCTGCTGGATTTTATCAAATGATTTTTCTGTATCTATTGAGATGATCTTATTGTTTGGGGGTTTTGTTTGCTTTTTAGAGATAGAGATAGAGTCTCTGTCATCCAGGATAGCATAGAGTTATACAGTCATAGCTCATTGCAACCTCAAACTTCTGGGATGAGGTATTCTTCCTGCCTCAGCATCCCAAGTAGCTGGGATTACAAACACATACAATCACATCCAACTATTTTTTTTCTTTTTAATTTTCAGTAGAGACTAGGCATCACTATGTTACCCAGGCTGTTGTCAAATACCTGGGGTCAAATAGCCCTTCCACCTAAGTCTCCCAAACTTTTAGAATTACATAAATGAGCCACCACACCTGGCATGGGTTTTGTTTTTAATTCTGTTAGTGTGATCAATCACATGTATAGCCTTGTGTATATTGAACCATTCTTGCATCTCTAAAATTAAACCCACTTGATCAAGGTCAATTATCTTTTTGTTGTGCTATTGCATGTGGTTTGATAGCATTTTGTTGAGTATTTTTGGACTATGTTGATCAAGGAAAGTGGTCTGCAGTTTTCTTTTTTATTGCTGTTGCATTTTTTCCCTAACTTTGTTGTCAGGATGATACTGCTTTCATAAAGTGACTTAGAAAAGATTCCCTCCTTCTAAATTTTTTACAAGAGTTTCAGGAGGATTGGTGCTAGTTCCTAATTTTTAAAATGAAGGAAAAATAAATTCTTTCCCAGGTACAAAAATGCTAAGGGTATTTGGCACCTCTAGACTGGCCTTAAAATAAATAGTCAAAGGAATTCTAAGCATCAAAAAAAAAAAAAAGGTTAATATCAGTATAAAAAAATCGTTCAAATTTGAAAAACTCACAGAGCTTTTAAAACAGTAACAGAATTGATAATACAAAAGCAACCTTGTAACAATAATATGAAAAATGATATATTATATCACATATCAATATTGGCTTTGAACTGAAATGTTCTAAATGTCCCTTTTGAAATAAATAGGGTGTATAAATTTATTCATTTATTCTATTTGAATATATTTATTTATTCAATTATTCTATTTATCAATTTATTCATTTATTCTATAAATTTATTGATAGAATCAATTAATCTATCAATTTATTCATTTATTCTATTTGAATATGTGTATTTATTCAATACATAAATAGAATAAATTGAAATAAATGGTGTAATGAATACTAAAACACAATTCAAACATCTGCTGCCTTCAAGAGACTTATTTAACTGGTAATAAATTTTATAGACTTGAAAGGAGCAAAAAAAATATTCCACACAATTCGAACCAAGACTGAGCACATGTAGCTAGACTTAGATAAAACTGACTTTATATCAACAAAAACAATAAAGGTCAAAGATGGCAATTATATAATAATAAAAGGATCAATTTAACAAAAAGATAAAAAGATATAGCAATCCTAAATATTTAAAATGGTACTTTGAAAGTGATCATAGTGACATTTATCAATGAGGTATGAACATTTTCTGGGATGAGTTTTTGAACTCAGTTATCTTACCTTGTATATGCACCTAAAACCAGAGCTCCTGGATTCATAAGACAGATATTACTAGACCCAAGAAAAAGAGATAGACAGCAATATAGTAATAATATGGGGGACTTCAACAATCCACTGACAGCACTAGGCATAACATCAAGGAAGAAAATTAACAAACAATATACTTAAACTGGACTCTAGAAAAAATGGATCTAACAGACTTTTACAGAACATTCTATCCTCAAACTACAGAATAGACTTTCTTCTTATCGGCACATGCAACACTTTCCAAGGTAGACTATATGTTTGGCCTCAAAACAAATCTCAATAAATTTTTGAAAGTCAAGACTTTATCAAGTATTGTCTCAGACCACCATGGAATAAAACTAGAAATCAATTCTGAGATGAATTTTCAAAACTATGCAAATAAATAGAAATTAAGCAACTTGCTCCTGAGTGATCTTGGTGTCAATGATGAAATCAAGATAGAAATTAAAAACTTTGTCCAGGCATAGTGGCTCATTACTGTAATAATAGCACTTTCAGTGAATGAAGTGGTAGGAATTGTTGAGGTCAGGAGTTTGAGACATTAAGCATCATAGCAAGGCCCAAGTTGTACAAAAACAGAAAAGCTAGCTGGGTTTTGTGGCATGCACCTTTATAAATAAATAAAACAGGAAAAGCAAACATTTTCTAAATTAATAATACTAATAACAAAACTCATCAAAATTTCTGAGATTTAGTAGTGCTAAGAAGAAATTTTACTGTGCTAAATGCCTATATCAAAAGACATAAAGATCACAAATGAACAACATCATAATTGAGACAACTTTAAATCATAAAATTGGCATTATATTTAGAAATCACCATCAAATCTAGAAATACTATACTGCCTTTAGGAGGTGTGTTCCAGCCAACTATCAGCATAGGTGATCGTTGAAAGAGGAATTAAGTGGGCCTTTCCCTACAATATTCACCAGAAATAAGTTCAGGGGACACCTAATAGTCTTAAGTTAAACTCTCAAAAAACTTATGTCCGTGTTCCTCTTAATTAAGCTATTGATCTCTTATATTACTTGCTCTCAAGGAAAAATGATCTAATATTCATTCATTTGCAGAATGGTGGAATTGGGACCATATACTCCACATCAACAACCTAATGAACCATCTCAAGGAGTTGCAGAAGGAACAGCAATACAATCCCGAAACTATCAGAAGTAAAGGAATAACCAAAATTAGAGTATAATTAAATGAAATTGAGAACATAAGAATAATTCAGAAAGTCAGTGAAGCAAAAAGTTAGTACTTTAAAAAGATTAATGAAATCAATAAACCCTTAACTAGATTAAGTAGAAACAAAAATGTAAGACCTCTAATAATCACAATGAGAAACGAAAAGGGGAAAATAATAAAGATACAACTGAAAATACAAAAATCATCACTGATTACTTCAAAATGCTCTATTCACAGAAGTTTGAAAATGAAGAGAAAATGGACAAATATCTGGAATCACACCACCTCCATAAACTCAGCCAGAAAGAATTAGAAATTTTGAATAGACCTATATAAATCACTGAAATTGCAACAACATAAAACCTTTCAAAAAAGAAAAGCCTTCTTTTCATATGGCTTCACACCAGAATTTTTCCAAACCTTCAAAGAGAAACTAGTACCTACATATTGCATAACCTAAAACCATAAAACAGAGAAGGAAGAAATTCTCCCCAACATGTCTATGAAGCAAATATCACCTTGATACAAAAAGAAAAAGAAAACAATGAAGGACCGAACAACAAAAGAAAAACTAAAGATCAATGTCATTAATGAATAGTGACACAAAAATATTCAATAGGATCCTAGCAAAAAGGATAAACATTAAAAAATTATACATCATGGTCAGATGGGCTTTATCCTAGTGAAGCAAGATTGGATGAACACATGTAAATCCATAAATATAATTCAATACATAAATAGAGACAAATACAAAGACCATAACATCCTCTCAAAAGATTCAGAAAAAAATTAGACAAAAGTCAGTATTCCCCTTTGATTTTATTTTATTTTTTTTTTTTTCAGATGATTTAACTGGCTTTATTTTTTTTTTCTTTTTTTTTTTTTTTTATTGGTTTCTGTGTACATTGATGCCAACATGGGGTACATTGTGCTGTTTCATATACAATTTGAAACATCTTCATCAAGCTGGTTAACATAACTTTCATATCATTTGGTTAATCATTGTATCA
>CAUYQV010059308.1:0-36032 GCA_963574575.1 Galagoides demidoff | reverse complement strand
TGCAACTAAAAAAAAAATTAGCCAGGCCTTGTGGCGGGTGGCTGTGGTCCCAGCTACTTGGGAGGCGGAGGCAGGAGACTCGCTTGAGCCCAGGAGTTGGAGGTTGCTGTGAGCTGTGATGTCATAGCACTCTACCCAGGGGGACAGCTTGAGGCTCTGTCTCAAAAAAAAAAAAAGAAAAAGAAAAGAAAAGAAAAAAGAAAGAAAGAAAGAAAATTCTTCTACATTAGATTTGAAAGATCTACTGTTTACTACGCTAGAGCAACAACTGTGTGACTAGGAATCACCATAGGGAGGATGCCCTGCCCGGGAGGATGCCCTGCCCAGGCGGAGCAGCTGGGGATGGGCAGCCTGTGAGCCAACTGCCTTTTCCCGGTGACACATTTTTTTTTCCCGCTACTACTGGTATAGAGCCCATTGCTGTGACACTGTGGGCCAAGCTGTCTCTCTCATTGTCACACGGCTCTTTCCCACCCATTCCCATTGTGGGAATAACCATATCAATTCTTTTTTATCCACCCCTCTAAATACAGCAATGAAAAATACCATCCTGCAAACAGGTTCAACAAGCCTTTGTCTGTCTCACATGGAAGGTTTGCTTCACAATTATTAATTCATGGAACACTTACTGTATGCCAGGCTCATAATACCCATTAACTTGTGTGATCATGAAATGTCCTGTGAGGGCAACACGAGTTATACACCAGTTTTAGAGATGTGGATATTGAAGCTGTAAGAGGTCAAGCGCTTTTGCTAAGGTCCCACATCAAATAAGTTCCAAGACTCTCATTCAACATGAACGACACCCTTTCAAAGAAGTTGCAAAAGTAGGTGAATTAGGGTGAAGGGAAGAGGATCCAGTGTCATATGTCCCAGTGATTTATGTGTGCAACAGAGCTCCCACCGTCTAGGGACACTTGCATGATACAGAAAGGCCATTAGTGTCCCAAACCTGACACTCAGTCTATAGCCTGCGTTCCTGCTGTGTTATTTCCCTGTGGACGTGTTCATTTTCCAGCCATAGTCTTCCTTCTCAGCTCTCAACCTGGGACTGTGAGCAGCAGCGGAGCAAGACACTCGTTTTTAGATTGGTGAATTCCCTGTGCACTCCCCTTAATTTCTTGGGCTTTCATGTTCATACCCCTAGCAAGAGGCACTGACAGATACCCGGGCAGAGCAACCAGCCACAGGACTGTCTCTAGTTTCAGATAAGATTATTCACAAAGACAAAAGCCTGGAACATTTAACAAATGTAGGTACAAGGAGCCAGTTCAACCTACCAGAGGCAGGGAAAATAGATTACAGTGTCAGCTAAATCAATGGTTTATCGCTGTACTTTTTCAGCGCTTGAACCTTATTAGGACTGAGGCTGCATTGCCCAGCTGAAAATCAATCCAGGGGTTTTCAAATGGCTCCATACTGCAGAAATACAATTACAAATAATTAGACAACTTTTCCAAATGCCTTGGGAAGATTCATGCAGCACTAAGTGATGATGGTACATGGATGTGCCTCTGCGTTGGAATTGGGAACAGGAAAAGAGGGTGAAGTCAGCAGAGCACACGGTGGAGTCGCAAATCCAGGAAAAATTGACTAGACCTAGTGTCTGAGGTCAATTTTAAAGAAGCAATGACTGAACACAGCAACAACATGAGGGTTAGTCTCTAAATACAGAAATTGACTCTAGGCTAACATTGGAATAGCAGATCCTACGCAAGAATCATTACGTTTCTCTTTTGAGACCTGACCTAGCATGTAGAAATGGCTTCAGGGACAACATGGATTGCCAGAACAAAGGAAAAGATGCAAAGAGACAATGATGGATGGGCTGACCCAAAGAAGGTGTTTGGTAGCATCTTAGAGAACGTAAACTTGCCTATGTGCACAGCCTCAGTTAGATTGTGGATAAATATGCTGTAGAAGCATGTTGAAATGCTCAATGCAGACGTTGAGAAAAGAGTTTTCAAAGTTATAAGACACAGGAAATTCTAAAATAGGTAATAGGCTCACAAATATAACGAGAGAGAGAGAGAGGAATGTTTGCATTGTGATTAAGAAAAGGGACTTTCAAATTTAGTGAGATCTGAGTTAAATTCTGGCTCTACCATTTAGGACATAAGATACCTGACATAAGACAGTCAACCTCCTTTAGTCTTAATTCCATGGCTGTTAACAATTCTAATACTTCCCATTTCTCAGGCTTATTGAGAAGATAAAAATAATTAAATACTGAGCACTGTAATTTGTATATTATGGTCCAAAATGGTAGACATTGATGCTACCCATAGTTAGGAAAAGAAAAAGTAGAATTTTGCTCTGGCTCATTGTTATAGATTGAATTGTATGGCCACGCAAGGTGTATTTTGAATTCATTGCCTCTGGTGTCTTTGAACGTGACCTTATTTGGAAATAGGACTGTTACCTTGTAATCTAGGTGACATGAGGTCATTAGAGTGGGCTTTAATCCATTATGACTGGGGTCCATATAAGAGAAGGAGGAGAAACACAGAAATAGGCATAATGGAGAGATAGTGTGGAGACATACAGAGAGTGGACAGCTGCAAAGCCAGAGGCAGAGACTGGAGTGATACAGCCACAAGCCAAGGGATGCCTAGGAAACCAGAAGCCAGAGCAACAGGAAGGAATGATTGCCCAGAGCCCTCAGAAGGTACACAGTCTAACTGATGCTTTAGCTTCAGACTTCTGGCTTGCAGAACTCAGAGAATAAATTTCTGTTATTTTTATTTTCCTTAGTAAAGTTGGTTAAATCATAGCCTTTATTTTTTTTTATTTCAAAGTATTAAGGGGATACAAATGTCTTAAGTTATATGGGACACTTTTATAATACTTGAGTTCCAGCTATAGGCATGTTTATCACCCAAATAGTGTTCACTGTACTCATTAGGAAGGTTTTTCCCCCTCCCCTCCTTTTCTCTACCTTCCCCTCCCCCCCAGTGGTTTCCACTAAGTTTTTATTCCCTCAGTGAACTACTCATGTGCTTATTGATTAGTTCCAATTTAATAGTGAGGACAAGTAGTGTTTGTTCATCTTTCCATTCTTGAGATACTTCACTTAGGAGAATGGTCTCCAGTTCCATCCAGATTGTTACAAAAAGTATTAATTCACCTTTTTATGGCTGAATAGTACTCTGTGATATATACGTTCCATATTTAGTCAATCCACTCATGAACTAATGGGCACTTTTATTGATTCTACGTCTTTACAGTTGAACTGTGATGGAATAAACTTTTGATCACAGGCATCTTTCTGATGTAAAGTCTTCTTTTCCTTTGTGTAGATACCCAGCAGCTGGCTTGCTGGATGGAATGGTAGGTCTGCCTTTAGGATGGAATGGTAGGTCTGCCTTTAGTTCTTTGAGGAAACTCCGTACTGTTTTCCATAAGGGTTGTACTAACAACAGTGTATGAGGATTCCTTTCTGCATCTACCCTAGCGTTTATTGTTTTGAGACTTTTTAAATAAAAGACACTCTAACTAGAGTAAAGTGATATAGCACTGTGGTTTTAATTTGCATTTTCCTGATAATTAATGGGCATTTTTCGTATGTTTCTTGGCTATTAGTCTTTCTTTTGAGAAGTATCTGTTCATATCTTTCATCCTTTTCTTAGAAGAGTTGTTTGTTTTTCTCTTGCTCATTGACTTCAGTTCTTCAGAAATTCTGGATATTGGATATTAGTCCTTTATTGGATACGTAGTTTTCAAATATTTTCTCCCATGCTGTAGGTTGTCTATGGTCTCTGTTGATTGTTTACTTAGCTTTTTATTTCTTTTTTACTTTATTTTTTCTTTAGTAAATCATATCTGTGCACATTAACACATTTATGAGATACAATGTGCTGATTTGATATACAATTTGGAATGCTTACATCAAACTGATTAACATAACCATCTCCTCACTTACTTAATTGCTGTGGTAAGACATTTATACTCTATTCTTAATAGTTTTCAAATGTACCATTGCATTATGCTCATTTGGTGAGGTCCAACCAAATGCCCTCCCTCCTCCTAGGCTCCCCCTCCCTCTTTCCATTCCCTCCTTCTTTCTGTACTATAGTTATGTTTTACCATTTTTATGAATGTGTAGGCGATTATATATTGATTTCACAGTAATATTGAGTACATTGGATACTTCTTTTTTCCATTCTTCAGATACTTTACTAGGAAGAATATGTTCCAGCTCCATCCAGGTAAACATAAAAGATGTGAAGTCTCCATCCTTTTTGTGGCTGCATAGTATTCCATGATATACATATACCACAATTTGTTAATCCATTCATGGGTCAATGGGGAGCTGGGCTGTATAGAAGCTTTTAGTTTAATCAGATTATATTTATAAATTTTTGCTTTGGCTGTGATTGCCTTTGGGGGTCTTCGTCATAACTTCTTTGCCTAAACCGTTATATAAAAGATGTCATGTATTTTTCTTTAAAACTCTTATGGATTCATACCTTAGATTTAAGTCTTTCATCCATCTTGAATTAATTTCTGTGAGTGGTGAGAAGTAGTGGTCCTTTTTCATTCTTCCACATGTGGCTATCCAATTTTCTCAGCACCATTTATTGAATAGAGTTTGTTTTCTTTTCACCAGTTTACATTGTTGTCTGCTTTGTTGAAGATCAATTGGCTGTAGGTAGATGGTTTCATATCTGGGTTCTCTATTCTGTTACCTTGGTCTACATCTCTATTTTTGTACCAGTACCATGCTGTTTTGGTTACTATAGTGTTGAAGGTAGTTTGAAGTCTGGAAATGTGATGCCTCCAGATTTGTTATTTTTGCCTTAAATTGCTTTATCTATTTGGGCTCTTTTCTGGTCCCAAACAAAGGTATATGTTCTATATCTGTGACATGTGACATTAGTAATGTGATGGCGATTGTGCTGAATTTATAATTAATTTGGGTAGTACGGACATTTTTCCAGTGTTGATTCTATTTATCCATGAACATAATGATTTTTATTTGTTTATATCCTCTGTAATTTTTTCCTTAGTTTCATAGTTCTCCTGAAGAGATCTTTAACCTCCTTGGTTAAATATATTCCTAGGTATTTTATTTATTTGTTTTTATTGGTAGCTATTATAAATGGTACAATGTGATTTATGTACACTGATGTATATGCTGAGACTTTGCTAAATTTATTTATCAATTCCAGGAGAATATTGGTGGAATATTTGGGGTTTTCTAGATACAAGATTATATTGTCAACATAGAGTTATAGTTTGACATCCTCTTTCCTGATATGGATACCATTTCTTGCTTTCTCTTGCCCGATTGCTCTGGGTGAGACTTCCAGCATTTTGTTCAACAGAAGTGGTTACAGTGGGCATCCTCATCTCATTCCAGTTCTTAGGGTGAAGGCTTTCAACTTTTCCCCATTCAGTATGATGTTGGCTATGGGTCTGTCATATACATTTTTTAGAATTCTGAGATATGTTCCTTTTATGCCTAATTTGTTGAGGATTTTTATCATGAGAAGGTGCTAGATTTTGTTGAATGCTTTTTCTGCATTTATTGAGATGATCATATTGTCTTTGTTTTGGCATTTGATTATGTGGTGAATCATGTTTTTTGATTTACCGTGTACATATGTAGAACCTCCTTTTCATCTTTGGGATAATGTCCACTTTGTCCTTTTGATATGCTGTAGAATTTGGTTCACTAGTATTTTATTGAGGATTTTTACATCTATATTCATAAGGGTATTGTTATGTAGTTTTCTTTTTTTGTTGTGTCCTTCCCTGGCTTTGATATAAAGGTAATACTGGCTTTCCAAAATAACTTGGGAAGGATAACCTCCTCCTGATTTTTTTTGAAATAATTTCTCTATTATGGGTACCAGCTCTTCTTCTTAGGTCAGATGGAATTCAGCTGTGACTCCCTCTGGCCCATAGATAGCTTTTTTTTTTTTAATTGACAGGATTTTTATCACTGTTTCAATGTTACTCTTTATTATTAGTGCATTCTGGAGTTCTATTTCTTCCTGGTTGAGTCTTGGGAGGTTGTCTGTTTCCAAGAACTTGTCTACTCCCCCTATACTCTCTAGTGTATGCACATCAAGATTTACATAGCATTCATGGATAATGTTTTGTATTTCTGTGGTATCAGTTGTAATATCACCTTTTCATTTCTAATTCAGCCTATTTAGGTCCTTTCTTTTCTATTATTAGGTAATTTGGAAAGAGCTCTCTCAACTTAGTTAAGTTTTCAAAGAACCAACTTTTTGTTTTGTTAATATCATGTATTTTGTTTTGTTTTCCAATTTATTTAGCTCTGCTCTGACCTTATTTATTCCTTTTGCTAGCTTTGGATTTGATTATTTTTTCTTTTCTAGTTCCTTGAGGTATTCCTTACATTAGTTTGTTAATTCATGATCTTTTTGTCTTTCTCAATGAGGCATTTAAGGCTATGGATTTTCTCTCAACAGTTGCTTTTGCCATATTCTCTAGATTTTTATAGCTTGTGTCACCTTTGTCATTTAGTTCAAAGAATTTTCTGATTTACATGTGAATCTCATTCTTGACCCGATAATCACGCAGCATCAGATTGTTTAATTTCCATGGTTTTGTGTAGAGTTGAGTGTTTTTCTTGTTACTGATTTCCAGTTTGATTCTACTATATCTTGAGAAACATGGTACATGTTACATGGTATGATTTCAGATATTTTAAATTTGTTAAGACCTATTTTGTGGCCTAAGATATGGTCAGTCTTGGAGAACATCCCATGTGCTGCTGAGATTTGGGGTTGAATGTTTTGCAGATTCCTATTACATCCATTTGATTTAGAGTTTGCTGTAAGGTTATTGTTTTTTATTGATTTTCTGCTTTAATGGTTTGTCAAACTTTGACAGTGGAGGGTTGAGTTCCCAGAAATTACGATGGTGCTGTATTTCTTTGCTTAGTTCTAATAAAATTTGTTTTATGTATCTGGGAGCTCCTGTGTTCATCACATATACATTTAGGATTGTTATGTCTTCTTGTTGAATCATTCTCTTTACCATTATACAACAACCCTCTTTGTCTTTCTTTATCTTTGTTGGCTTAAAGTCCGTTTTATCTGATAGGAGAATGCTATATCCATTGTCTTTTGATTTCCATTTGTGTGGAATACTTTTTTCCATTCTTTCACATTGAGTCTGTATATGTGTCCTTTTGGATGGGTTTCCTGGAGACAGAAGTACTTGAGCTGTATTTTTTTCTTCAATTCAGCCAGCATGTGTCTTTTGAGAGGATCATTCAGTCTGTTAATAATAATTGATAGCCTTGATCTGTGGGATGTTAGCCTGTTCATCCTTTCTGGTAGTCCCTCGTTGCTTCCTTTTGCCTCTTGTTCTTCTGTTTTATAAGGGTTGTGAGTTTGGGGAAGATTTATAAATGATTTTACATTGGTGAGTATCTGTTGTGCTGATTTGTGTTTAATGCTGTTCTGAGTATTTTGTGCAGGGCATGTTGATCATGACAAATTTCCTCAGTGTTTGTTTGTCTAGAAGACAATTTCTCCATCAATTATGTAACTTAGTTTTGCAGGATACAGAATTCTATTCTGGCAGTTGCTCTGTTAAAGTTGATTGAAGATGGGTTCCAATCTCTTCTGGTTTATAAAGTTTCCAGTGACAAGTCTGCAGTTTGACTGATAGATTCTCCATTGTAGGTGGTTTGATGCTTTCATCTTGCTGCTTACAAAATTTTCTCCTTCATTTTGAATTTGGAAAGATTGTTTACTATGTGTCTTGGAGATGACCTATTTACTATAAATCTTCTCAATGTTTGATGTCCATCTTATAACTGTATGTCTGAATTTCTGGCAATACCAGTGATGTTTTCCTCAATGATTTCATTAAATAGATTTTCCATGCTTTTAGCTCTTTTTTTCTTTTCCCTTAGTAATACATAGAATTCAAAAGTTGGTTCACTTCACATAGCCTCATACCTCTCTCAGTGATTGCTAAGACTTTTTATGCCCTTCACTTCCTTTTTGAGCAACTGGATTATCTGCAGAGCTTTGTCTTCAAGCCCTAAGATTCTTTCTTCTTCTTGGTTTAGCCTATTATTAAATTGTCTGTGTTTTGAAATTCCCTAAGTTTTTTATTCCTTTAAGTTTGATTATATACTTTCTTGTGTTTTCGAGTTCTCTAGAGACTTTTTCATTGATTTCCTGAAATACATTTTTTGCATCCATTTTTCTGATTTTCAACTTTCTCTTCAATTCTAACCATCTTATTTACCATCCATATTCTAAATTCCATTTCTTTCATTTCATCAATTTCCTTGTGAATGGAGAGTATGTTCCTTCGGGAGGTTTTGAACTAGTTTGGTTTTTCATTTTTCTAGGGTTCTTTTGCTGATTTATTCTCATCAGGCTCCCTTTATCTTGGCTCTGGGTTAATATAATTGCAGGGTACCTGTTTTCCTTTACTTGGGACTTTCTCAAACCAAGTCCAGAAGAAATGGCTACCATGTGGTAGAGGATCCTGAATGAAGTATTGAACCTCAGGGAGGTTCTGCAGGACCAACAGTCCTGTTGGGTTCAGTGGTGGGGTTTTGGGATCCAGGCATAACTCTGGAGTATCAGGGGTGCAGTTGCAGGCCCAGTAAAAACCCTGGAAGACAGGGGCAGTGCTTCAAACTTGGATACAGGAAGAGCTTCAGAGCCCAGGGGTAGCGCTATCTCCATCAGGGAGCTACTCCACCGGTGTGGGGATTATTTATGTCCAGCCATGCAGGCAGGAGTTTATTTCTTTTGTCCAGTGTCCACATTGGCAGGCCAGAGCTGCCACACCTATGACCCTCTAAGCCAGTCACTCCACACTTCATAAACAATGCTTGCGGCATCTGTGGATTTTCCTGTGTTCAGCTCCCATGCTAAGGAGGAGGTATGCTTGGCCGTCAGTCATGGGACACAAGACAAGGGAGCATCTGTTTCCTCCTCAGCCCAGCAGGGATAATGTATAGGCTACTGCCAAAAAGCTGGATCCTGAGTGACCTGTCTTCATGCACCAGAGTTACCAGGATGATGTCAATTGTAGCAACCTGGGATTGGCCAGCCCCGGATCTCTGCTATATCTGGTCTTTGGTAGGATATTTCTGCACAGACTCTGAGCAGCATTTCAATTAGCCCAGAAGTCTACAGTGGAAGAGGGATACCCTGTCACAGATTGAGCCACCTGGAACTTTTGTTTCTTTCTTAAAAAGCAGTCTCCCTACAGGTTGCATCTATCCTGCTATCTTTACTTCTTCCCGGAGGTATGAATTATTTTAGGATACCTAGTTTAACCTTCAATGTGGTGGGTGATGCTTATGAGTAAGAATTGCCCACACCCTATTTGATAGAGTTGGTTGATGCTGTAATGAGCTATAGAGTTGTTCTTCCTGTTAGTGGTTTATGCTTGCAGAGTCAACTGCAGAGATGCTCTTTTGTGCCTGTAAGTAGCTCTAGTCCCTCAAGGGGAGCAATTAAATGCCCAAGGCTTTGAGAGGGGCCTTATAACTATAGGGGTCACTTTTTCTCCACCACAGCAGATGTGGGTGGAGGAGCAAGGCTGACCATGGTTAGGTTGGACAAGCCTGGAAGGCTTTGCATAGCCTCAGCAGGGATCCAACTTCATTTTTCCAGCTTCTAGGGAAAGCTCCTAGGAGGAGGATCAAGGCAAGCTCTCCACACCCAAAAGGCTGCTTGTGAGAATAGGCCTGCCATTCCCTGACTGGCTATGGGAGTTGTTGGGGATCCTGGTTCCCCGAACCCAGTTGACATGGTTAGATTACTCGGCTGAGATAGAAGTTTCAACTGAAGCACAGTAGTAATTGAAAGCAAAAAAAGAATGGAAACAGAAAATAATACTGGAGCAGCACAGGCAGATGAATAGGGAGCAAAAGTATCCTACACGAGTTGCAGTGTAACAAAGAGAAATTTTCTTTAGGAATAACAAAGAGAAAGTTTAGAGTACTCTTAAAGAGTTGGAAGTGGCTCCCTCTCATGAGAGAGAGAAGGCAAACAGACCGAGGTGCAAAAGCCACGCAGAGGTACAAATACCTCCTTCTCTCTGTTTGAAATTGGTCACAGGTTTTTGCTGGCCTCTCTGATCCTCCAGACATTATTGCCCTTTTACTGGTCATTGATTATTGGCTCTCTTTATTGGTCACTGGTTACATAGGTTACTTCATACTCACATTCTATGAAGCCCCCAGACTTCTGTGTTCAGTAGGCCAAGCTTCCCTCCCAACCTTCTTGAAGCCCCTTTCTTAGTGTCCCTTTTCAGGAGTGATCTCTGTCCCTCTTGCATTACTCCTGCCCTCAGATGCGTGTTTGCAAGTGAGCAAAGAGGCCTCAGTACAGTTGCAAATGGGTGTCTGAACACATGACACTTGTTTGGTATGGCGTGACATGCTAGGCTAGGATCTTCCCTGCCAAAAGACCCCACCTACTCTGACATGGCTTTCCAGTCAGGGGGATGGGCACTCTCCAAGATCATTGTATCTGGGATCACCACAGAATTCCTCCTTTAGTTCCACCCACATGGGCTCTCTTACTTCCCAAGTCGAGCCCCCAAATCTACCCCCCATGTCCTCTAGTAACCCACCTGAGTCCTGAGGGCACAGGACCTGGCTTACATATACAACCCTTTGGTGTGTGTGCAACTCTGGAAAATGCTCATGGGTGGGGAACTCTTAGGCACCCTGAGTCCACTGCAGGTTCTCAAGGGGAAGGGCATGGGCCTCACTCTATGCAAAAACATTAGACTGGGGGACATGCCAGCTGGAAAGAGGGAGCTGCTCCCCAAATTCCTAGCTCAGACTACTTTCCCAATTGAAATGGGTTGGGAGTGAGGATAAGAGTCTGAATAGAAGAAAGCCAGGTCTCTGGCCTCTCAGGTCACTCTTCTTACAGCAGAACTCTGCACAAAATGTCCAAGCTCTGGGGTCACGCAAGTTCGTCCCACAATTTTGCGGTTGTGGCAGTGCTTGGGCTCATGGGGGTGGAAATGCTTCCCAGAAACATGGTAACCTATTAATCACCAAAGGTGGGTGGGAAAGAGAAAAGGATCCCCCTCCCCCCTTCACTGGTTTCTGAGCTTCTCTGGGTTTGGCCCTCACTGATATCTTTTTTTTTTTCCCCCTTTTTCCTCTTTATTCTCTGCTTCACAATTTTCTTCCATGAGGTTCCCCAGGAGGGTCTGGTACTTCTTTCTCTGACAGCTTTCTGAGATGTGTCCTTTCTCTCCTCTTCTTTATCTGAAAACCTTCATTCCCTCTGGGATGCTCTTCTAAGCAATGTCTCTAGTCAGCCATCTTTTATCATTTCCAAATAAGTTATTGTAAGCCACCTAGTTTGTGGTACTTTGTTAAAACAGCCACAAAAAACTAAATAGTGCTGATTCTTACCAAAACAAAGTCGCACTTATTAAATGTCAGTCTTAACCAACTAGACTAGGGAGTTCACAATAATACAGAGAAAACTTGAAGTGTTAAATGCTATAATTTTGTGAAATACCATGATTTTCATTATAGTCGTAAAGTTTTTTTAAAGTACTATATGTTGTATTAGTTAGCTCAGGCAATCATAAAAAACTACCTTAGACTTACTGGTTTAAACAACAAAAATATATCTTATCATAGTTCTGGAGGAAGAAAAACTGAGATCAGGGTGCCAGTGTGGTCAGGTTCTGTTTAGGATTCTTCCTGGCTTGAGCTGTCTGCCTTCCCACTGTGTTCTCACATGGCCTTTTCTCCCTGCACATACTAGGAGAGAGAGGGAAAGCTCTGACATGCTTTATAAAAATGGATTAATGGCATCAAACCACATCCCCAAGCTCAAGACCTCATCTAACCCTATTTCCCCAAAACCCATCTCAAAAACCATCACGTTGTGAGTTAGTGATTAAACAAATGAATTTAGAGGGACACAAAAGTGCAGTCCATAACATATATTAAACTAGGAAGCTAGGTGTTACCTCTTTTTCTCCCAAACATATCATGAGTTCAGGATAGGTCAGTTCAAATAACATAGGGGGCAGCAGTGGTGAGCAAAGATACTCCAAAAGATGAGTAAAACATGGTCTCTGCCCACAAGCAGCTTACAGAATAATGGAAGAGCCAGCTTGGTAACAAGACATTTCCTATAGAATATGGTAGGTTGGTGCTGGAGGTGAGCCTGGGTGAGCAACTCTGGTTCCGGGAATTCTTCCTGCAGAAGACTCCTAAGCTAAGAGAAGGAGCTGGGTTTTGATACCTCATCCATGAAAGAGCCTAGCATTTTGAAACAGATTTAGCACTTAATAAATACTTGAATAAATGAATGAAGTACTCAATGAAAAATATTGCCATTAATCAGAACATTCAAAACCTTACCACGTTCAAGGAGGCTGCACGTTAGAATCTCATATTACCATTCTATAAGACAGGCTGATACAAGGAGGATAATGTAGAGGGGAAAATCCTGACCTGAAGTAGACACTGGAAGAGTAGGTTTTAGTTCTAACTGGCCCTAGGCCCCTGAGTAAAAGACTAAGTAAGGATACATCTAAGGGGGAAGGAAGTGGGTCAGCCCCCTTCAGCTCTAAAACTGTGATTCTGGGATCTCCTCCTGGGACCTCATCTAAGGAGCATTATTAATAACATTTGGAATACTAAAAGGCTGTCATTCCCTTCTTTAAGGTGGTAATTCCTGAAAGGGGTCTAATAATCCAAATAATAACCACAGAATAAATGTTTGTTGAAATAAAAGAGTAGTGTAATGTGGAGGGTCCCATGGATTTTACTCATCTAAGAGTACTTCAATACTAACATGAAACCAATATACATAGCGTATTATTAAAATTGCACATGAACTTTATGGCTACCCTGTGTAAACAACTACATGCCTACGTAAAAGAGGAAAATACATAGATAGTCTAGAAAGTGGGAGGGGAGAGTAGGAAAAGATGGGGGGAAGGAGATTATCAGGAAGAGAGGACAATTGGTGAGCTCTCACCTAATGGACACAACGTGAGGGTGTTCAGCACACCCCCTGGGTGAAGGGCTCAACTACAACTTGAACTTTACTTTAGAATTGAAAACATCGTAACCTAAACAATTGTACCTTCATATTTTGATCTGAAATTTTAAATAATAATAATAATAAAGGGTTCTTGTGCAATTGCTATTATGTGTTAGGCTAGGAGCCGGGTAAGGATATATTCATATATTGCTATCTTTATCTAAGGAAATATGTACATGTGTTTAATTTTTTAAAACACTAAAATGTATTTCTCTCAAGCAACTTTTCCAAAAGGCTTTTTAAACTTTTCAACCCAAGGGCTTTGTTGCCACAATTTTATGTTAGCAATGCTCTATGGAAAGGAATTCCATCTCATGCTTTTAGCACTTGGCTCTTATATCTGAACCATGTGGTTATTGTAGTTAGTAAAACCCAAAAATAGCTTTATAAAATGCAGCCTCTTTATGCTACCTAGAAATTGAAAAGTCTTAATAAAGCTGACACTTTACTTCTAGTTTAGGGGAAAGTAAATGTATTTGTAATTCTCTCTAAATACAAGTGCATGTCTGTATCAATCTGGGTTTTAGCCTTCTTAGTCTTTTCCACACCTTAAGGAGATAATGGAGTTTAAACATATATAAAGGAATTATCAGTCCAAGTCTTTCTTCCAATCCTAGCCTTAGTTTCTGAAGAATCATAGAGTATCAGTGATAAAATGGCTTTAACCCCAGGTCCATGGTGTCTTCAGTTGGTATGAGGAGTTCCTTTATCTATTCCTTCACCTCTGTTCTTATTTGGTATAATCTGTATCCATATAGACAGCATGAACGATTTCAGTTACTGAATCAAAAGAATACCAGGAAATTACAGTTTGTATATTAGTCTAGGTTTCCAAAGAAAGTTGAAAGCCAAAATACAGACTTGCTAAAAATAATGTATTGATCTGTCTTTCAAATTCATGTACACTCTCTGACCTGTGCAGTGCCAGGTACCGCTGCTCATACAAACAGGATTTTGAAGTCCTGACACTGAAGGTTGGCTCTTAAGCTATTAATATCTAGCTGAAAGAACTTGGACCACCATCTCACACTTTGGTGCTTAGATGCACCTTTAATAAAATGAGAGAATTTTATTAAACTCTCACTAAAGCCCCCTGGCTTCAATAGTATATAGTTAATGAGTCTACCAGGATGGTGAAATACTTTGCAAACAATCCTTTTGGAGTTTGAGAGCTCCTTAAAGAATTGCCCCTCCTCCAAAACGTTCTTGTGAAGGGTATGTCTAGGGACCAAAATTTAATGAGGAGCACCTGACTTTGATGAAAAGGTTGGTAACTACATTTGGGCAAGTACACATATGTGTTGTTTGCCCAAGACTGGAATGTGGTGCTTAAGAGACCAGGTTCAGTTCCCCACCAACCCTGGTACCCTATCTTGATTTGACTACTTATAATTGCATGGCCCACTGCAAAGAGAGGGCTAATGTATATATGAGGGACAATTGGTCTTCTCCAGTTAAGACATAAGAAAGGAGAGAAACAGAGGTGAAGACATCAGGGGCTCCATGGAGTAATGAACTGAAACGCTAGTGGTTATGGGTAAATGTCAAATCCAAATAAATGTTTCAAAGGAAGTAAAATGGAGAGGATGACAGCGAGCATCCTGTCTGTGGATCCGGGCAATAACGTCTTTGAAAAGCATAAAAAGAGAATTTGGGCACCAGATAAGGATATGGCTAGATAGTGTCCCAAACTCCCCTTGACTCTGAAATTCTGTGCCTCTAGAAAATCCAAAAGGGATTTTTTTGCTCATCGCTTATACTCACAAAATCCAGTGTAGAGGTATTACAGGCGTCCTTTGGGTTTGGCCTGAAGAACACTTAGCATTTTAGCATTCCCTGGAGACATTTTCTTCCTGCCTTAGGGCCTGGACAGTTCCACAAGTCATTTATTTTCTCCACATGTGTGCAATGACCTTGAACCCATGTGTTTTTTAAGGTAATGTAGGTGTGCCTGAGAGCTTCACAGCTGGCTCCATGGAGTTCCCAAGCCAGTTTTCTCCAGCTTCTTGTTCACAATCCCAAAAACCTTTGATTGCCATTTGGAGTTTTCCTGTCAGTAATCAGAACCCTCAGTGAAATGAGCTTCCTATACAAGCTGGGAGCACTGGTCAACGAAGTGTAGCAGTTGTATTAAATAACATTCATTCCCTTACCAAACCATACTGTTGCACCTTCCATGTGATAGGTACAGTGCAAGCCCCTGGGAATCCAGGAGCTATTTACTTTAGTCCTTCCTGCCCCTGCTTCAGAACATTAGTGTTGTGATTGATAACACCTTACATCTGGGTCTCTGTGTACACAATGCCGGGGCTTAGGGGTCATTCCTAAGTTCAACAGAGAGAAGCATCACTACAGGGTCCAAGATGATGGGATGAAATGGGCTGCAGTGTCAGTAGCAAATGAGACAATGTTTCCTCTGCCATGTGCATCTCTGTTTCTGAAAGGGTTTTTTTACTTTTTTCTGGCTGCTTCAAGAGACTTAGCAATAAATTGCTCCAAAATGTATATGACCAAATCCTCAGCATATCTTTATTAAGGTCAATTATGTGGTTTCTATTTTGGAGCTTGTTCATTCCTCCATGTAGATAAGCCAACTGAACCTCCTCAGATTTTTCCAGAAAGACCATGATGGCCACCTCCAACTACCACATCCTCTGATTTCTCTCTCAGAAGATTTCACTGTCCATGATTTCTAACTGAATTGAGCTGGAGAGAAAATCACAATACTGGTAACAATAGTAAATGTGGCACACGTTGGCTTTTCACACTCAGTGCCATCCCTGTACTTCTAAGCTCTCAACTCTACTGCAAGGGCTAAAAGCCTACAACCTATATTTTTCACGTTCTCCCTTCTCAAAGACTTATGTTTGACCAATGAGGCATTTACACAAGACTTATAAAACATAAAAGAAAAAGGAAGCCATTATCTTCAGCTATGTGCAAGCAAATGAGTATTAGGAGATAGAATGTATTTCCAGAAGCTCTCTGGCACCTGATAACAACCACTCCCATGATCCCGGCAGCTAAGGCCACAGGCAGCGGCTTCCCTGTGGTTCCTAAAGTCCAGTATATTCTGAAATTCAGCAGTGACCTTACCAATCTTTTTGCTCCAGGTCCTTCCAAATTATGCAAGTCTAAGTCTCTCTCTGTGTTAATTTCCTTTCTTCCTGAAATTTCTAAGTGGTTTCTGTTTTCCTGACAGATCTGCATGGAAGATCGTCATAACTCTCATAAATAGCTCACATTATTGAAGCATACCTTTCATCAGGTTATCTTCTAAATGCTTTGTGAGTATTTTCTTGATTAGTCTTCATAACTAATTATTACCATCATTTGTTAATGAGGAAATTGGGAACTGAGACATTAAGTAACTTTTATAAGGTCTCACAGAAGTTGATTGAAAAAGCTGAGAGGAAGCAAAGGGTGCCTGGAATCTGGGCAGATTAGTCACCTAGATTATGTGGGATGAGCCGTCCCTTGGAGAAAGTGCCCGGAGAAAATCCAACAGGCAGGTAGGACATACCATCCAGGAGAGTGGAATGCAGGGACAGGTGTGAGGGGTCCAGGAAGCGCGTCTAGCTTCGGTATGAAGCAAGAAACCAGTTGCTGAAACAGGAGTTGGGGCTAGAACTATATATCCCAGCAAGACCCATTTAATCTTTTTTTTTTTTTTTTTTTTGAGACAGAGCCTCAAGCTATCCCCTTGGTAGAGTGCCATGGCATCATAGCTCATAGCAACCTCCAGCTCCTGGGCTCAAGCGAGTCTCCTGCCTCAGTCTCCCAAGTAGCTGGGACCACAGGTGCCCGCCACAACGCCCAGCCATTTTTTTTTGGTTGCAGCCATCATTGTTGTTTGGCGGGCCCGGGCTGGGGATTCAAACCCGCCACCTTAGGTGTACGTGGCTGGCGCCTTAGCCGCTTGAGCCACAGGCGCCGAGCCAAGACCCATTTAATCTATAAGAAGTGTCCGCCCTGAAGAGATCTGAGTACCAAGCAGGCTGGCAAAGCAGGGACTCCTGCACAGATAAGAAGACAAGGGTACAGCGATTTGGAGCAGAACGTAGAGTCTGAGCAGAACAATGGCTAGTGGAAGATAGGAAGTCTCAAAATACGGAGTGTGATCCCATGCCTTAGCCGATGAGCGCTCTTTAAAGCAGAAAGAGGAAATGAGCTTCGACATGAATGTCAAGAGATCTAAATTTTGGAGTTGACAAAAAAATGAAAGGACAGGGGTTAGACAATTTATCATCACGGTATCATGCTGTGTCGTTCTTGTCCCTTCTCTTTAAGCTGTTCTCTTCTTGTAGAAAGAAGCATGGCTACAAAATTTAAGGAGTGCAAGCACAGGGTGTTAGGTGGCGTTCCCTAAGCATTCATTCAGCTGGTTTATTCAGGAAGCACTCTCAGGAGAAGGGAGGGAGTGAAGTGGGGTGAAGCAAGAGGGGGAGGCAAAATGGGCTTCCCTAGAGACGGGCTTCTTTCTGGTGTCCCACAGAAGCTCTGCAGGACAAACCGCACCACAGACACAATCCTACCTCGAGACCTTTTAGGGAAATTCTTGTCTCTGGTTCGTTTGTTTGGTTTTTTTTTTTTTTTTTTGGGGGGGGACTGTTTTTTGTTTCTTTGTTTGCAGTTTTTGGCCAGGGCCGAGTTTGAACCCGCCACCCCCAGTATATGGGGCCAGCGCCCTACTCTTTTGAGCCACAGGCGTTGCCCATGTATTGGCCTTTTGCGTTACTACACCAGGAGTCATTAGTTGAAGATTTCCTGAAAGAGGAAAGATAGCCTCCGAAGTGAAGTGGCTTTTTTTTTAGTCTCAGACAATTCTCCAAAGAAGAGGAAAGCTATGAATTATTCTCAGCCAGCATTCCAAGCAAGTGAGTTATGGGTACACTATTGTATTAAAAATATCTGATGAGGGGTGGCACCTGTGGCTCAGTGGGTAGGGCGCCAGCCCATATACCAAGGGTGGCGGGTTCGAACCCAGCACCAGCCAAACTGCAACAAAAAATAGGTGGGCGTTGTGGTGGGCACCTATAGTCCCAGCTACTTGGGAGGCTGAGGCAAGAGAATCACTTAAGCCCAGGAGTTGGAGGGTGCTATGAGCTGTGATGTCATGGCACTCTACCAAGGGTGACAAAGTGAGACTCTGTCTCTATAAAATAAATAAATAAATAAATAATAAAAATATTTAAAGTATTCTTGCATATTGAAACAGACAAATGTTAAGAAAATAGTTTGCTAGTAAGCAAAGGTAAACCCTTAATTCTAGTCTCCACTCCTCTTTCCCTACCAGCCCACTTACAGAACCTTTGTTTTTATTTATTTTATTTTATTTTACTTTATATTAATTTTATTTTTGAGGCAGAGTTGGCCAGGCACAGTAGCTCACACTTGTAATCCTAGCACTCTGGAAGGCCAAGGCAGATAGATTGCATGAGATCAGTAGTTCTAGACCAGCCTAAGGAAGAGCAAGACCCCTTCTCCATGATAAATTAAAAAAAAAAAAAAAAAACTAGCCAGGCCTTGTGGTGGGTGACTTAGTCCTTGCTATGTGGGAAGCTGAGGCAAGAAGATGCCTCAAACCTAGGAGTTTGTGGTTGCTGTGTGGTATGATACCACAGCATTCAATCAGAGTAACAGAGTAAGACTCTGACTCAAAAAAAAAAAAAAAAAAAGATGTTTTATATTTATGAAATAGGAAAGGAGTGAAAGATTTCACAATTAATCTCCAGAAAGGAATTATATTTTCAAGGAAAATTTGGCCAAACCTCATTTAACATTTTTCTTATAATTTTAAATAAATATATGTATAATCATCATATGCTTATAGCTGGATAATAGTTCTTAAATTAGTCATTTCTAAATCTTAAAATATTACTTTTAATAAAACAAATGGCAACACTGAATCTACATGGTAAATTTGGGATGGAAATTAGGTTTTGAAGTGCAATGAGCTAATTACTGCAACATATACCTGATTAATCATTCTTAGCATTCATTTTAATTTATTGCTGCCATTATCTGATATAAATTTAGCAGTTTAGACTTTGTTTCATTTACATTCCACAGACATGACTGACATTATACCCTATAACAGGACACCGGCAGAATTCACTCTACTGTGGTACTCTTCTTGTAACTCAGATAACATACGCAAACCTAAAAATAATAAGATTCTTAACTGAAATCCTTTAATATTCTAAAGTCTAGCTTACAGAAAAGCAAGAGCAATTCTGAGTTGGCCACAGAAAGAGGCTATTCATTTTATTAATTAAGTTACTCATAATATTTTAATTTGTACAATGAAAAGTATTTGCAGTATTTAAAAAATAAAAAATTCTGGGCAAGTCACCAGAAATACTCCCTACAATCCACCCTTCGCATCCCTCAGATCTATTTGTTGGTTATATTTTCACTCTAGCCAGTTGCAGCTTCTTTAGAATTTTGGTTGATCCCAATTTCTTGGAGAACTTACAAAAGGATGATTGACTGGAGTGACCTGCAGTACCTACTATAACCGATACTCATCCGCCTGACTTCTAGAACCATTTTCCATCTCCCTCACCTTGGGCCAGCACAGCCAGGGGTCTGGATGACCTGCCTGATGAAGGTTACCCCAAATTCTTATTCCTAAGGAATCTGAAACCCTAGTTATATATTCTTATGAGACCATGATTACACTATTTGCCAATTTGCATCTACAAATAGGCATGAGAGTGCCAATAAGTGCTCATGTGAATTATCTCTGTGCTAATTTTATTCCTTCTTGATTTCAGTATGTAGGAACAATCCGACCACCTGCCAGTAACTCTTTTCATTGTTTGATGGTCAGCTAGGTTGAGGAACTAGCATGACCAGATGGCAGTCACAGCTTTAAATTAAGAATACTCTTACTGTGCCCCATTCACCTCATGGACCTCAGACCTCTAAAACCACAGGACAAAAATTGGCAAAAATGAGAAGCAAAAAATGTCATAATTTCTGGACTATTTGGAGTGGATATTAATGGTGCAGCTTCTACTTCCACTCCTGGTTTCTCAGATTCATGGGTCGTACTGATTGGGTAGTAGCATGATGCTACAGTAGGCACTGATGGCTCCTCATCTTTTTATGGTTTCTTCTCAAAGCTGATGCAAGAGCTTTGAAGCAAGAGGTTATTCCATCGCTCTCCAAAGCCATAAGCTTCTAGATGGTAGGATATGAGGGAGGAACAGTGAATGCCATAACAATGAACCCACTGCCACATCTCCTTTTCTGTAAAGTGTGAGGTCCTGAATATTGGTGCAGGCTGAGGCACTGCAGGCAGGCAAAGATGAGCCCATGTCTATACTACATGCTCATTCCAGTCAGGATGGATTACTGTCCTTTCCAAGATCAAAGAGATCCAATTTATCAATTTGCCACTTGTTGGTCTCCTTTGAACATGATACTATAGCAGGGGCTCCTCACTTATCCCTACTGTTGGCAGGATGACAGTGGCTGCGCAGCTTGGTGAGCCCATGAATAGCCTCCATGTCTTCTGCCATAGCTGATCTCTGTGCTGGGGTGTCACAGAACTGAGGTGGCTGAGGACAGTGGCCAGCTCATGTCTACTGGCTGTGTCAGTCTGTCTGCTGGATGCTTAATGTCTCTGCCGCCATGAATGCTCTCTGGTGGGCACCAACGTGTGATGCAAGAGCCGCACGCACTTTCCACATCCATGGTTCTAACCACAAGGCTCTATCTCAGGCCTCCCATGTCCAGATGTCCAATTTTGCTCCTTTTTAAGTTTCATCTCTGACCAACAAACTAAGCCATTCATACTGTCCACAAGTCTATGCGCACCCTTGTTTCCAACCACTTTTCTCTACAAAATGAATGGCCAGGTTCAATGACCAAAGCTCTTCCCATCGTTCCTGTGGGAACAAAGAACAATGGGACTGTTGTTGCAGGTATAGGCCATACAAAGCAACTGGAAGGTTGGCCTAACTTTTTTTGCAGTAATATTCTAGGATCTATTTCTATTCTCTCTCTCTCTTTACTCTTCCCCTCTTTTTCTTTCTCTCTCTCTCTCTGTCATCTTCACAAATATGGTAAATATGTGCCATTATATTGTAGGGCACTCCTAAGTGAGGCTATACTGTGGCAGCAATTCCTGTATGGCCTGTAGCTGCACACCAACCAGCTCATCTATGAACCTAACTCAGGTTTCATCATGTCGTCATGGGGAGCGCCCACTATGAGAGCTCAGGAGTCAACTAAGGAAAAAGCAACGCAGTACAAGCAGTGGAACTGGTGGATGGGTCTCTTGTTCTGTAGTTTTTTTTTATGTCCTTTGGCTCTTCTCAATCCTGATCCTACAGCAGTGATTTTCAACCAGTGTGCTACAGCATACTGGTGTTGCTGTGAGAGGATCTTAGGTGTATTGCAAAAAAAATTTTTTTTTTGAGACAGAGCCTCAAGCTATCCCCCTGGGTAGAGTGCCATGGCATCACAGCTCATAGCAACCTCCAACTCCTGGGCTCAAGCGAGTTTCCTGCCTCCGCCTCCCAAGTAGCTGGGACCACAGGCGCCCGCCACAACACCCAGAAAATTTTTGGCTGCGGCCATCATTGTTGTTTGGCGGGCCCAGGCTGGGTATTCGAACCCGCGACCTTAGGTGTATGCGGCTGGCGCCTTAGCCAATTGAGCCACAGGCGCCGAGCCTAGATCTATACTCTTGCCTGTCCCCTATGGTTGCATTTTCTATCTCCTGCCACCCACTCACATGCTATACTCTTTTTGCACATATTAAAAGCTAATTCCTGGCTTAAAGCTTTTGTACTTACTGTACTCTCAGCTGAGGATACTCTTTTCCTGCATGGCTGACCAGCATTCTCCCTGTCACAGCTCCAACGTGGAGCCACATTCTCACTAAGGCACTCCCTGACATGCCCCTCCAGCCACTTTGTCACCATACTATTTACCCTACCTAAGTTTGTTTAGTCTCTCTCCCCACAAGAAGATAAGATCTATAAAAGCAAAAGGACCTCTCCTTTACCCACTGATATATGCCTAACATACACTGCTTGGAACATAGTAGATGCTTCAAAAAGTATTTTTGAATGACTCATGACATACACACCACGGGCTGGGCAATAAACTGGGAACTTACTGGTTAAATAGTTTGAACATGTTCCTCCAAAGCCTTTCATCCTATTATCTTCCTTTAGAAAAAAAAAAAATCTTGTACTCCTAGATTTGCTTGAATAGCTACGTACTTCTTAGTATTTTTAAGAGGTCAATTTACTTTCAAGCAAATTGCAAAATCTAGATTTCATCTGTATGTAGGATAAGTGCTCTGGCCTAAATAAAAGTGTTCATATTATTCTGAACTCACCTGCACAAGAATGACAAAAACAAAAGAAACACAAAATGTGTTACTGAGGATAAAAGCCAGCAGAACTCTCATACACTGCTGAAAATTAATCTACTTTGGAATGCTACTTGGCAGTATCTAATAGAGTAAAACATATGTATACTCCCTGACCTCGTAATTCCACACCTACATATATACCCAAGGAAATGCATTCATATAGTCACCAAAAGATATGGGCAAAACATTGATGGCAGCACTATTCATAATAACCAAAGAGTGGGAACTACTCAAATATCCATCAACAAAATAAGTTGTAAATATATGCAAAGGATAACTATACACTAATCAGATAAATGAACTGCACACAACATCGATGTATCTTAAAAATAAAATGTTTAACAAAAAAGGCCAGGTGCCAAAGAATGCTAATTGAATTGAATGTTGTATTTCGATTAAAACTTTACAGAAAGAGAGGAAAAAGGGAGATTGGAGCATTCCCCTGAACACTTTCCTTCTGATGTTCCTCTAAAGTTAGATCCATGAAGTATGAGGTGGTGTTATTTGAAGACACAACTTAAATTGGCCTGCTACAATCACATTCTTTTGAAGTCTCATGTTTTATATCTTAAAATCTATGTGAATGCCCCATTCTTCATCCATGTATACTAAACGAAAACATTTCCCTCAAAAATATTTGAGAAAATTAATATTAAAGGGAAATGAGCCCTGCTTATCCTGTGGTTGCAGGCATACTGCCTCAGGCTTAAGTTTAAAAAGGGCTGGTGGAAAGTTAGCTATGGTTTGATAGCCTGGTTTGTATCTCAGATTCAAACTTGTTCGCAATGTGACTTTGGACAAGTTCCCTACAAATTTGCTCCCACGTTTTCACTCATATAACAAAGACAATACCTATCTCGCAAGGTAGTGTTCAGAGTTAAATAAGATGATGGAAGTCAGGAACTCAGTATCAATAATCTCTTTCTTTCCTACTGTTACGCAGTACCCGAGGAGAAAAAAAGTCAACAAGCTGTTTGCGGCAATATATATGTTTTAATTCAAAGTGAATTGACAGTAATACACCATAAATTCTTATTTTGACACTCACCAAAATAGTCACCTGGAAAACCCGCTTTTTGTGACAAAGTACAGAAGGCTTGGTCACATTTAAATCACTGAGAACTAGAGAGAAATACTATCGCAAACCGTAATAGACATTACATCCATAAAAATTTTCCCAGTCCTTATTGTAATATTGCACAGTGCAATTGCTACATGGCAAACTAGTGTAGCATAGAAGTAAAAGCAAAAACAAACAAACCAAAGAAAGGAAGCCACAAGTCTAAAGTTGTTAAACAGTTAACAATTCAAACTTAGTAATCAAATCTGTATCATTGAGTTCATTAAAACAAATCTTCCTACACCTTGCAGTGTATGATTTAACTTTTACTTAACACAAACCAAGTTTAAAATTAGCAGTAGAGATTTAAAAACTGAAAACATGTTGCTAATACAGTAACCTATTTAGTTAAACACCCTGAAGGAAAAAAAAACCCACTAAATATCAGAATATTTGATAAAAAATAATTTGTAAATTACAATAGTATATGCAACTTGGAAATCATGCAGTGTTTTATTTAAGAAAGCATTAAAACCAAAGAAAATTGACAAGAATGGTTTTTAAAAACATTTTAGGGTAAAAATCCAGATTCTTTCATCACTATGCTAAATTTAGAATTTAGCAAACTTTTGAATCTTTTTGTTTTTCGATGCATTAAAAAGCCCATGATTGCAATTAAGAGCAATGTACTTAACTTGAATAAGCCTTTATTAAATATTACTACTGTATTATGAAAATGTTGAATTCTACCATTTACTATCAATTTAACAGACTACTTTTAAGTCTTAGAATTTAAAGACAGAAAATATGACACTTCAAGGTAGTAAATATGGCCCTGAACAAAAAAGATAACTGTGCCACTTTTGTACCTGTCATGATACAATCAATCCTCTGCACTTGATGTTTCAGAAACATCCACTGCCAGCATTGATTCTTTTCCAAGAAGTGAGCAGATACCAGTAATCTGCTGGACTGTATAAATAAAATTAGAAGGCCGTGAAGGGCAGCAAATTTACTTAAATAGTGACTCCATAAATTTGTCATCTGTAAATAATCTTTTAAATTAATCTTAGGCTACTCCTTTTATATGTGTTATTATATATATATATTTCTATTTATATAAAATGCATAGAATTGAGTACTAAAAACACTGAAACTTGTGGGGAAAATTAAGTCCTTCATTTTCAGTGTGACTAAAAATGTACTGCTGGTTTTTATTTTATGATCTAATACTGTAATTTTTAAAATCAATTTCAGGCACATTTATTTCATTGATGATTATTAAATAAAACACTGCTTGTGTTAATGGAGTAAAGAAAAGCTTATCCATCATTAGCTTATTGTCAGCGCTGTAACTAGAGCTGTATTAGTGGTATACAATTCATTTATCAAAGAAACGCTGTAAATCCAAAACATCTACAGAGCTTTACACTCAAACACTTTGTACTGTTTATTCCAGTAAATGCTGTAAGATTATATTCCAGATTTTTAAGGAAAAAAAGTTAAGTCAAGCCTGCAAGATACAGCTTTCTCAAGTGTCTACAATGCCAGTATGAAAATAAAAAATTAAGTTACATTGATACATCCAAGATTTCTTATATGCAGTGATGAGCACAAACAGTAATAGAGATAAAATACTGATGCAAATAACACACCCCAAAATAACATATGCAATTATTTTCCATCATTTACAATACAGTAGTTACAATGACACTCCAAACAGAAAAGCAAAGTAAAAAATCAAAACCCCAACTTCTATTTCATGTAATTAGACTTATACAGAAATTAGAAGGCTAAATAACAACTAGTTAATCACCTAATTTCACAGCTATCTGAAGTGGCAATCGTTATATAGCAGCTTATCTATGATACATTCAAGATAAATGATACAATTTATTACTTGCCTGTAAGCTAAACACAGCCTCAGTTAATACCTTTCCTTAAATTCCACCTCTACACTACAATATACTTGAGGTCTATGCAAAAAGTATAGGAAATGGATGATTAAGTCTTTGGTGCTGTAAAAGCAACTTCATTTAAACATAACCACCACCATCACCACCACCACCACCCCCCCACAAAAAAAGGAGGGAGGGGAGAAAAAAACCCAAGACACACTTCCTAGAAAAAAAAAGAGCATGTAATTTCTGTCCCTGACGGAATGTATTAAATAAGCAAACATCACCAACAAGCAAAACAAGTACTGCAATGTAAAAATTCTTTAAAAAAAAAACCCTCTCACATGCATAAATGAAAAATTGCACACAAAGAACTCACATCTTTTCAAGCTTCAATAGTAAATATTCTGCTACTATTTATTAAATACTGCATGGTTTGCCCAAGCTAAGATAAAACCACATCATAAATCAGTGAGCATTTTGCATTTTCTTTCATTATCTATTCAAAGTCATGCCTACTGCACCTCTAAACATCTTAAGTCCGATTATACAGCAAACACTCTCAAAATAAACTTAAGATTGTATTGCAGTTTCACTTAATAGTATATAAAATGCTGTGCTGTGACAGTTATTAACTATCCATTAGATACTGAATCAATTTTTCTTAAGCACTACTGACTGCTTGCTTTTCATGAAGCTAGATCATTTTGAAAAATCAGACAGCAGAATTCAGCTATAGCAAACATGCTGCCCTCTTAGTAAGGAAAAAACAGCTACTACCTGAAATCATACCACACAAAACCAAAAATGAACATTACTCTATCGAAAGAAAACTAAAGAGTAGGTCTGAATTTGAACTTTAAGTGCTGCAGTCCTCAACATTTATATATAAGTAATAACATTAACAACCTCAAATATTTAAGGCACTATGTGTGGAAACGGTTTACAATGCAGCTGAGATTATTAGAACAACGTTTAAGAGCAAAGTCTAGGCAACATTTTGCCCATGCAAAAGACACATGCAAATGTAAAGAACAATAGCTCAATTTCTTAGGGAAGTGACCCAACATTTATACACTAAGACACAGATAATACAATTCACTTGTATGCTGTAATTTTGACATATGCGCATCTGTTGCTCTAAGTCTGTACACAGAATGGCTTCCCAAATGTGGACGTGTCTTGCACTAGTTAGAAGGCAATTTATAAAAAATAGCAGGAGCAAAACTGGACTTCTGCTCCCATAAGTCACCTGTCTATAGAGTTACTACATAAGAAGATAACATGACCAAAGACAAGTTATACCAAATGTGCAAAACACATCAAAAGTGAGTTTTTTAAAGCTCAAAGTTGTTTAAATTGCACCCAAGTCTACATGATTCAAAAATAATTTTCTTGTGCCATGGCTAATATTTATTAAATACCATGTTTTATTTTTAATCAAATATTTGTATCATTGAGCTTCCTCAATATACTGTTTTTGAGTTTTCACATATATGGATACTGGCTGAGTTTTGTTGGACTCAGTGGAAATCCAGTATATGCAGGTGAGGCTGCAATGTAAGAATGTGGTGGGAAGATTGGTTTGTACTGAGTCTGATGAATGGTTGGGGATGGTAACAGACGGGGATTTATGCCCACTGGGACTTGGTGAACTATGCCACTGGGATGGGAGATATTATAAGTCGGATGCTGTAACACAGGTCTTGAGGTACATGGAGAGGCTAAGAGGTGGGCCACTGGTGCAGCACTACTCAGGGTAGCTGATGATGGGTATGGAAGTAGAGTGGGCTGTCCTCCAAGGTGTGTGTTTCCAGCCAGATGGGCACGCACCGCTGTGTGGTTGGGACTTCCGTGAGAAAGAGTGAATGGATTACTGGGAACACTAGTAGGGATATAAGCTTGCTGTCTTCGATGTCCGAAGTTTCCATTCCACTCTTGATGCCCAGATCCAAAGTGTTGAACCTACCCACAAAGAAAAAAGCGACTGAATGATGTAATTTATAAGATGAAAGGAAGAAAGAGAAATTACAATATATGCTCCATGACTCATAGTACATCTCTCAGAACTAAGTAGAAGAGAGAAAAATACTGGTTTTAACATACCAGTATTAACATTATAATATATATTCCTACATGATAATTCCTACATTATTATTTTTTTGAGACAGAGTCTCACTATATCACCCTCGGTAGAGTCCCGTGGTGTCACAGGGACTCACAGCAACCTCAAACACTTGGTCTTAAGCGATTCTCTTGCCTCAGTCTCTCAAGTAGCTGGGTCTACAGGTGCTCACCACAATGCCTGGCTATTTTTGGTGCAGTTGTCGTTCTGTTTAGCTGGCCCAGGCCAGGTTCAAACCTGCCACCCTCAGTATGTGTGGCTGGCACCGTAACTACTGTGCTACAGGCGCCAAGGCTATTTTGATTTTTTTTTTTTAAGATAGTCTCACTATGTCATCCTCAGTAGAGTGCTGTTATGTCACAGCTCACAGCAACTTCAAACTCTTGGGCTTAAGCGATTCTCTTGCCTCAGCCTCTCAGTAGCTGGGACTACAGGCACCTGCCACAACACCCAGCTATTTTTTTTATTATTGCTGTCATTATTTAGCAGACCCTGGCTGGGTTTGAACCCACCAACCCTGGTGCATCTGGCCAGCACTCTAACCACTGAACTACAGGTGCCAAGCCCACATAATTATTATGAGATAGGCACTGTCATCATCACTGCTAATACAGCCTATTACTACCCCACCACTCCTCACAGCTCCCATGTGCGTGTGGAGCACTTATATATATATAAAGCCACCACTTCACACATAATGATGTTATTTACCTCCAAAACAACTCCATGATAGGATTATTATTCCAATCAACCAAGGTCTAGATCTGAGTTGTTAAAGAGACCTAAATAAGATAACATATTTAGGTAACATAATTGAACCAAGATCTGATTCCAATACCTGTGATCTTTTCTTTCCAACTAACACAACTGTGGGCGGCACCTGTGGCTCAAAGGGGTACGGCACTGACCCCATATACCAGAGGTGGCGGGTTCAAACCCAGCTCTGGCCAAAAAATGAAAAAAAAAAAAAAAAAACAACACAACTGCCAAGTATAGTGCTGAATTGATGGAAAGTATTCAATATGGTTAGGTGAGCACTACTGTTAACACATCAGAAAGGCAGCCATCAATCCATTAGTGTACGTTCTGATTTAAAGGGTTGAGACAACACTAAAATATTAGCTAAGAGAATCTAAGAACTCTATCTTTCTGAAGAAGAATATGAGTTCTATGGATCACTTGCTTAATTATCCTATTATTAGCCAGTTACTCTTTAGTTACTTGGAAGAGTGAGAAGGGGGAAACTTTATTAAGACTGCATACAGTTTTGGAATCTTTTTCTCCATAAGTGAAAAACAACTGCTAAATCTGAATCTCAGAGACTCTTATGAATTCATAAACAAACATACCTGGCTGAAGTTCAAATGCTGTTGCTGGAATGCTGATGTCAGTTTCTGCTGACGATTACCCACTGCAGAAGGCTGGTTTAATTTTCCAGGGGCAGATCGTCCCTTTATTAATGGCTGGCATATAGAATCTGACAATGAACAAAATATTAGAGAATTGATACCTTTTCCTCCTCTTTATTAGAAAAAAATTAGAAAAATCTTTAGCTTCTTTACAAAGTAGTGATTTGAGAACCTTAAAATTAAAAAGAAAAGAAAGCTCCTAGTTTCCAAGCACTGGATGATATTAGAAGGGATTTCTACTATGCAATAGATGTGGCAGTGTCAGGTTGAAAATTCCAAGATGACTTCTGGCAATCCTGTTCTCTAATATTCCTAGACTAAGATCTCTTAAAGGACAACCAGGGAAATAGGAAGACTCACTTTACCTGTGTTTGCCATATGCTCATCGGCATTTAATCCACTTTCTAGTCCCACTGGTGGCACCACGACAGTACAAACAGCTGGCTTGGTTCCTGTGTCAGCAGAGGTTACGAGTTCTGTGTTTTGATGAGTACCCTCCACAAAAGTGCTCTCTGCAAATGGGCTGTCATGCCCTGAAGAGTCTGATGTTGGTGAGCCATCCACAGTGTCACAACCACTTTCTTGCTCTTCATCTGACATACTACAAGAAGGCACTTATGAATATTTTTTCCCACATTAAATCTAATAGTAAGTAATACCCAGGCTCTAGCAAACTGATGAGAATCTTCCTTATTTATATATAATTCTACCCTTTTCCTTGTCCAATAGCATTTTTTAATAAAATTTCTAGACCTTCAAATTAATTCTCTATTCAGACTGCTTAACCCTAACTCCGTCCCAGGATAGGATTGTCTGGTAGCATTTAATTTTTTTTTCTCCTTTTCCTTCCCATTTGATCTTTAGTATCAGTTCATAAAATTCTGTTTCAGTTTATAAATTCAAGATAATTTCATCAAGCTATGACAAAGAAATACTATTCTGGATAATTTAAATGAAATGCTACAAACAAGGCCAGACTAGTGGCTCACACCTGTAATCCCAAGACTTTGGGAGGCTGAGGCGAGAGGATTGCTGGAACCTGGGAGCTCAAAGCTGCAATGAGCCCAGCTTGGGCAACAAAGTGAGAAAAGAGAGGAGAGTGATACAAGTATGCAATTTGGATATTTCAGGTTAAATTCTAATGTTAAGATACGGGCCTTTCACAATAATTTGAGTCCTTTTAACTAACCAGTTATCTGAGCGGTCTTCCCCACTCCTCTGAAGGCCTAGGCAGAGTCCTGTATTTCTCATCTCGTCCTCATGTTCTTTGCACTTGACAGTCTCTCTCTCCTTGGGATTTCCACAGCATTTACTATCTCTTTTAATAACTCATTTCACATTTAACAATTTGAAGCACCTCTCTTTATATGTATTTTATTAATACATATCTTTTATATATATTTACACCTATATTTTATGAGTATGTATTTATGTGATGTATGTATGTATCAACTTCCAAATTATATTATAAGCAACTTATAATAAGAAAATATATTTAAAATTCTTTATATCTTCCAGACTTTGGAAAAAAATATTCAATACCATATTTCCTGCCAGGTGCAGTGGCTCATGCCTGTAAGCACAGCAATGGAAGGCTCAGGTGGGAGGATTGCTTGAGCTCAGGAATTCGAGGCTTGTCTGAGTGAGAGCAAAATCCCAGACTCGTGAAAAAAATTGAAAAACCCAGCTGGGCGCTGCAGCGAGCGCCTATAATCCCAGCAGCAACAGGATGCCCACAGACCGAGTCTGAAGTTGCAGTGAGCTACAACACCTTTGCACTCTGCTCTGGACATAGGGTAGAACTCTGTCTCGACTCACCCACCCCCCAAAAAAACATATTTCCTAGAAAAAAAATGGAAAAAATGTATAAAACTAAGACTTAATTTTTTTTTAAATTTTGGTACCACTAAAAAAGAATTCCTAAAAGCTAAAATCAAAGGTACGTAGTGACAATTCTTATAGCTTCTCTTTTTCTTTTCTTTTTTTTAATTTTGAGACAGAGTCTATGTCGCCCTCAGTAGAGTGCCATGGCATCATAGTTCATAGCAACCTCAAAGTCTTGGGCTTAAGTGATTCTCTTCCCTCAACCTCCCAAGTATTTGGGACAGGCACCTGCCACAATGTCTGGCTATTTTTGTTGTTGTTCTTGTTGTTTAGCAGGCCTAGGCCAGGTTTGAACCCAGCAGCCCCAGTGCATGTGGCCAGCGCCCTAACCACTGAGCTACAGGCACTGAGCCTCTTTTCTTTTTGTTAAAGGCAAGGAGGTCTTGCTGTATCACCCAAGCAGAAATGCAGTATAGTGATTATAGCCCATTGTAGTCTCAAACTCCTGGGTTCAAGTGATCCTCCAACTTCAGCCTCTGGAGTAGCTGGGACTACAGGTACATGCCACCATACCCAGTTAATTTTTAAGGTATTTTTTGTAGAGACAGGCCTCTCTATTTTGCCTAGGCTGGTCTTAAACTCCTAGTCTCACGAGATCCTCCCAAAGTGCTGTAATTTCAGGCACAAGCCACTATACCTGGTTGATGGCTTATCTCTTAATGTGTTATCTCCCTTACTCCAGGCTGATAAGGAGAAGCTTACTACTTTAGTAGCAATACGAGTCTCTGGCCAAAAAGAAGGCTAGGGCAAAGAAATATGGATGAAATCATGCAAATTAGTCACCAATGAGAGAGAAAAATCATAGTGGAAGGCCGGGCACCATGGCTTACACCTATAATCCTAGCACTCTGGGAAGTGTGAGACAGATGGATTACCTGAGCTCACCACAGGTTTGAGCCCAACCTGAGCCAGAGTGATACTTTGTTTCTAAAAATAGCCCGGCATTATGGCGGGCACCTATAGTCCCAGCTACTTAGGAGACTGAGGCAAGAGAATAGCTTGAGTCCAAGAGTTGGAGGTTTCTGTGAGCTATGACACCATGGCATTCTACCGAGGGTGACAAAGTAAGACTCTGTCTCCAATAAAAAAAAAAAAAAAGAATCATAGTAGATACGCTATAGACAGTGTGTGTGACAATAATTACTTCACTATGCAAAATATTCCTTTTTTACTTTGCTTAAGTATATGTTTTTATTTAAAAATGAAGTTACAATAGTAATCTGTGGAGCTGAAATTTAAAAAATTTTCTTTTTTTCCTTTTTTTGAGACAGGGTTTCACTCTGTTGCCCTGGATTGAGTGCCATGGCATCATTATAGCTCACAGCAACCTCAAACTCTTGGGCTCAGGTAATCCTCTTGCCTCAGCCACCCAAGTAGCTGGGACTACAGGCACCTGCCATGATGAAGATGCCCAGCTAATTTTTTCTATTTTTAGTAGAGACGGGAGGGGAGGTTATCTTGCTCTTGCTGAGGCTTGTCTCAAAACTCCTAAACTCAAGCAATCCACCAATCTTGGGTATTTTCATTCAAAAGCCTTTTAAAAATAGATGATTCTTTAAAATTCATTTATTAAAACCTTAATTTTTCATTTCAAGCACTTCTAGAACAATAAAGAAAATGACTACTAAAACCCTGAGATTATAAAAAGTGATCTAGTTTTAAAACTGTGTTCAAAAAAATAAGTCACTACCATAAATTCCAGGTACTTATGAAACAACACAAAAAGAAATCATAGGCTTTTCAATAGACTTAGTATTTCTACTATAAAAATTCCTTTACCTATTCGGTCTCTTGCAAGGGGATGGGCTGGACTGTTCTGAGGAGCTGGTGCTCAGAGTACTATCAGGACTACTTAGTGAACACATCCGATCAATGTTCAAAGTGCTCTGGCAAGCTTCACAATCTAGACTACCTTTACATCTGGTGGAGGAAAAAAGAGAAAAACATGGGTCAAAATGAGAAGATACATGCCAAGTACCCCAAATTTACATTCTTTAATTAAGGATACAAAAACAGTTAAGAATGACCTATGAGACAAAAAGCAAGTCAAGCATACAGGGAATAATGCTGTAATAACCATGGTAAATACTATTCAGAACATTCCCTCTGTTTAGAATCTGATTCTCTAACTTTTTTTTTTTTAAAGAGACAGAGTCTCACTGAGTCACCCTCAGTAGAGTACCATGGCATCACAGCTCATAGGAACCTCTAACTCTTGGGCTTAGGCAATTCTCTTGCCTCAGCCTCCTGAGTAGCTTGGACTACAGGCGCCCACCTTTTTTCTCTGCAGTTTTTGGCCCGGGCTGGGTTTGAACCAGCCACCTCCAGCATACAGGGCCAGCACCCCACTCCTCTGAGCCACAGGCACCGCCCACACCTGGCTATTTTTTGTTGCAATTTGGCCGGGACTGGCTTTTGAACTCACCACCCTCAGTATATGGGGCCAGAGCCCTACTAACTGAGCCACAGGCGCTGCCCCTGATTTTCCAACTTGAAGGTTTTTTTCCCCAGATTAATATGAGGGTACATATGATTAGGTTAGTTGTTTGCATTAGTAAGATAAAGCCAAGTTACAGCTGAGTCCTTCACCCAGGAAGGGTGCCATATACCCCTATATTGTACCCATTAGGTGTGAACTTACTGATCCTTTCCCCTCCTCCCCTTTTTGAATTTAATTGTGTTTTTCTCTCAGTTAGTTCTATAGTTGTTGATCTACTAGTTTCAGCTTAGTACTTCATACTCCAAAGGACATTGAGAGGGAAAAAAATTAAGTCTCAGGAAGTTTTTTTTTTTTTTACACCAGAGGGCGCAGTCATTATCCTTTACAAATGACTGCCTTGGGCACTTACTCTCTCAGTGAATGTCGCTGTGAAGTCTCTTCCTCATCAGTGTCGCTGCTAATAGTGATCACACTTACTGCAGGACTTGGGGAGTCAGCAATGATAATGGTTTGCCGCTGTTTGTCTGAAACCGATGAATCAGAGTCCTGTCTGATAGATGTTTCACAGCAATTTCTTCCCTCTCCTTCTGAGTTGCAATTGTCCTGTGTTTCTATACAACTTACTTCCTCGACATCTTTCCCATTTATTACTTTTGGAGAAATAAATGCTGAATGTGGGATATTGGTATTCTGCAATGAATTACTCCTGCAACCAAAGGAATAATTTATAATTTTTATAATCAAAATATGTAGATGACATTTTTCTAAGCTATATTGTTAAATTGAATAAGGCAAGCCTTTGCTTGTTTACATATAACTATAACAAACATATAAAGTATGAGCTTTTGTGAAATTTAAAGTACCTCTACATGTAGTGTAGATTGCATTTACATATATTTAAAAGGTCATTTTTTTTTGTAAATGTGATATCTGAATGTCTACAATTGCTACATTATAGATAGATAATAAGTCAAAGGGGCAATAAAGACAATCTTACCAACTGAAAGCATTTATTTCCTCTCTTCCTGGCTCCCATTCCATTAGTTTTACCAAAATACCTCTGAGAAATTAAGAAGGGAGCTGGCTTAGTGGTTTGTAACAAAGCTACCAAAGAGGTCATTTTGAATACAACAGAGTGACCCTTTAGTGTTCATGCAAAATTCATTTTAAAGATTAATTCTCAAAATGCAGAGGAAAATTAGAGTGCCAATACCAACCTGTTCTGGCAGAGTTTATTTTTCTTGGTAGTAGCAGGCTGAGGCCAGACAACATGTGCAATGCCCACACTAATAGGCTGAGGGGCCGATAAAGTTATCTGATTGGTTAGAAGAGGTTGAGGCATCACTGAGTTATAATGATTGCTGCGTGACATCATTTTCCTACGAAGAAAGTTCAGAAAAATTGAATCCCTTCTTTATTAAGATCCATTCACAAATTAACACTTTTATTTTTTTTTTATTTATTTGGGTTTTTTTAGAGACAGAGTCTCACTTTCTCACCCTCAGTAGAGTGCCGTGGCAGCGTCACACAGCTCACAGCAACCTCCAACTCCTGGGCTTAGGTGATTCTCTTGCCTCAGCCTCCCGAGTAGCTGGGACTACAGGTGCTTGCTACAATGCCCAGCTATTTTTTTGTTGCGGTTTGGCTGGGGCCAGGTTTAAACCCACCACCCTGGTATATGGGGTCGGTGCCCTACTTACTGAGCCACATGCACCGCCCAGAAGCACTTTTAATTTTAACTTACCCCCAATCTCCAAGCCTTTGTGAGCCAGCCACACCCTCGGAAGTTAGTGTAGAAGTAGCAGGAGCCATGGGTGTTACTTGTTGCCAAGCAGGTACCAGCATCTGCTGTGTTCTACCAGACCATGTCTATTGCATCAGAGCAAAGCAAAAGAAAACAAAAATTAAGTTATAAGTAACTTAACTTTACTGCATCTTAAATTCAAATTATTATATTAAAATAAAAACCAACAATTACAAAAGTTAAAGTCAATAACCTATGAAAAGAACTGAATCCCTATCCAGGTCATTTTCGTTATTTCCCAATAGCATAGGCTGATATATGGAGAGTACATATCCAAAAGAAAGAATTACCACCAACCTGAGAAAGAACTCCTGGTCGGATCTGTAATGGCTGCACAGCTGGAGCCTGAGTTACGAGGGGAACTGTATTATCTACCCTTATTGAATAACTAGTGGGTTTACCATGTGTTGCAGGAATACCTGTGAAACAGAACAGTTATCAAATGATAGGGAAAAAAAAAACTTCCTCTGATTTAACTTATACCTTTATTTTAAATATAAAGAATTGTTTAAAATCTGATAAGGATTATAAATTCTAATACATAAAATTTTCATAAGACTAACAACACATTCTATTAGGAAAGTGAGGTGCTTCCTATCAACCATGTGGTACACAGCATTTAAAAAAATCTTATGAAGTTATTCTTTGTATTAAAATACATACTATAAAGTTGAGCCATTTATTTTTCTTGAAATTTCTAATTTCCTTTAAAGGTTTGCTATTGAAGCTTTACTTGCCTTTTTAATAGCTTTGCAACTATGACAACAGGGAAAGGTGAACCTGGCTTGATATTGAGATATCCTAGCATGTTCTTTTCATAGAATTTTTTTTTTTTTTTTTGAGACGGAGCCTCAAGCTATCCCCCTGGGTAGAGTGCCATGGCATCACAGCTCACAGCAACCTCCAACTCCTGGGCTCAAGCGAGTCTCCTACCTCCGCCTCCCAAGTAGCTGGGACCACAGGCGC